>QVNW01000287.1:0-38956 GCA_014825475.1 Pseudomyrmex flavicornis
ACGATCGAAACGTTCCGTGTTTTTTAAGACATACTGGTTGTTCTTATTTTTTACCGCTTCCATCCCACCTACATCCGTGGATCATAACGTATTGGTCTCTTTGTGTTGTTAATTTTTAATATTAGCCGTTTTTTATTTTTGTTAATAAAAATATTATTATATATTACTATAATTGCAGATGGCGAGGTGAAAATGTTTCTACTACAGAAGTGGAAGCTGTCGTGAGTAATGTGACAGGTCTCAAAGACGCAACTGTGTATGGTGTAGAGGTAAATAGCAATTATAATTAAATATACAATATATATCGTAGCACTTAAATAGCAAATAATTTTAACACTTTACAAAATTCCTGCATACTATCTCTGGATCTCTCTTTATTAATGTTATTAAAATGTCGATGACAGATGAAAATCTTAATATTGTGCATAATTTGTAATTTTCCAGGTACCTGAAAACGAAGGTAAAGTGGGAATGGCGGCAATATATGATCCAGAAAATTCTTTGGACTTGAAACATTTGGAAGAAAAATTGAAGCAAACTCTACCAACTTACGCTAGACCTCGATTTCTTCGTATTTTGTCAGATTTACCAATGACAGGTAACAACTTGAATTTTTTCTATTTATCGACACACATAAATTTAATTCAATTTGATATACTGGTGTAATTGTTTATTATTATGTTTATGTGAACAGGAACGTTTAAACTGAAAAAAAAAGATCTTCAACAAAGTGGTTTTGATATTACAAAGGCAAGTTTTGTTATGCATGTTTAAGAGTGTTAATTAATTTTTCTGAGTTTGATATACTCTTTTAGTTCTTTTTATAAATAAAAACAAATAGATTTGATTATAATAATTTTTTCAGATTAAAGATCCGATTTATTTCTTAAAGAAGGATGCCTATGTTAAACTGACTGATGAATATTATAAAGATATTATTGAAGGAAGAATACAAGTGTGTTGAAGGAAGAATACAATTCTATTTCAGATAAAACTAAAACTTGTGTAAAGAATACGAAAAATAAATAAAATTAAAACTTGTGTAAAAAAACTATCAAATATTATATTATAAATACAATAATATTATATTATTATAAAATTCTAATGGTTTTTACTTTTTAAAAAAGTGAAAAACCTTGGATAATTATAACTGATATTTTTTTAGTTTACATAAACTATTTATATACAAAATTGTAAATCTAACAAAATATAAGTATTGATATTTTATATCTTTGTTAAAGATATGCTTTTGTAAGCTGCAATATAGAAAATAATAAATTGTAAAAACTAAAATACAATCAATATCAAAATTTGTATATTTCTTACCAAGTTACTTTTTCTTTCGACTGTCTAGTGTACATGTATCGCAATTGGATTTGTACGCACGCGCAATTCATGTATCTTCAGTGATTCTCATTTTATTAGCAATTTAATATAATCTCTTTTAAAAATAATTAATTTAATTTATGATTGTATTGTGCAAGTAAATTAAAATAAAATGATGAATAATTCCGAAAATTTTTGTTCTCTGTTTTATCAATAAATTTTGTTCATTATCAGAAAAATATAAAAAAATTATATAAATATAAAATACTTGCAATTTTTATACTACCATACTAATATATAATTAAAATATATTGTTGCCATTGTAATTGTTTATACATTATTTTAAGAATGTCAGATTTGTTTTTAATTGTGAATGTCTCTGTTACAAATTGCTTTATATAGAAAACAATTTGTACAAAGTCTAAATTCAAAAATGAATCCAGCAAAATTGAATTTCAAAGTGGCTTCTATTAGCTCTGTAAATATCGACCTTGAATAAAGGATAGAACAGTTATGAATTAAGTAAAGTAATAATGTTAACATTTTGATTGAGAACCTTCATATTCTTGTTGAGTTGGAATTGAGAATAATCGTCGGGCTTTTCAGTTGCAGTCACTCACTGGCTGATGACAGTCAGGTACGAAATCGGTGTTATTAAACCAGCTATTTTAAGACGTATACTGAAACTACTAAAACTTTTAGAACGTTAGGACGATTTCGATTCAGTATCTGCTTGCCTACGAGAGGTGATACAATTATTATCAAATACTTTGTGTGTGTATAAATATATATACATATATGTATGTACATCATATATTATAAAAACAAATATAAAATAATTTTGGAAATATGTATGTGAAGAACTTTAAAAATGCTTCATCAGATAAATGTATTTGTTCTCTTGTGAGTGATATAAAGTAGTCGCTTATCAAAGAGCTCTGCTTGATTTATTAGTGGAAAACTACCTGTGATGTGAGCAAGAAAAAAAAGATTGATGCAATTTATTTTTATAATGGGTTTTAAAATAAATAAAATTTGCAAGACGATTATTTGCAGAAATACAATTAAATTTCTGAGTTTAGTTTATTCAAAAAAGTCAAAAAAAATATCACACGTTTTACAATATTTCTGTTTTCATCAATATAATAAATTAAATAAAATTGTGAGACAAAAACGTTGAAATGAGAAAAAATAAAACAAAAAAGTAGCGACTATTATTAAAAAAATATTTTTTAAAGATATAAAATACTTGTACATGTTTATTTATTAGTTTAATATACTTTTGCCTCTTTCTCTTCTTATCAATTTCAGTGATACAATTATCAGCGAACATAATGGACAACAACAAATTCTACTTTGCTATAGATCGTGGAGGTACGTTTACCGATGTATTTGCCAGGTGTCCTGGAGGCAAAATCGAAATTCTGAAATTGCTTTCGGAAGATAAACGTTATACAGACGCACCGGCCGAGGGAATACGTAGAATATTGCAACAGGTGAAATAAACATATGTTCATAGTGATTTTTCAAGAAAAAAAAATGTTTTAAGAAAATACTGTTGAAGACTAAGGTGAAAATTAAAAAAGATAAGGTTTTTAAATAAAATAACTGCGATGTTATATTACTTATATACATACATAATATAAGAAGAATTACGAGATAATAATATGTTTTTCTGTATATTAATTTTAGGAGTCTAATGTTAAAATGGAACAGAAATTGATGGACACTTCTAGAATAGGATGGATTAGAATGGGAACGACAGTTGCCACTAATGCACTGTTAGAAAGAAAAGGTGCGAGAATGGCGCTAATAGTAAACGAAGGTCTTGAAGGTCTTTTGGACATTGGTAATCAATCTCGGCCGGATATATTCGATTTGGTTAGTATATAATTAAATGTAAAATATAATATTTAAAACATTTTCAACACAGAAATCATTAGATGTAGGAAAAGTTTAATATATTTTTATACACACACATCAATTGATTATCGTTTGCCAAATATTATTTATAGAAAGTTTTGACACCAGATGTTGTATACGAACGCGTGATAGAAGTAGAATGTAGAGTGATTCCCGCACTGCCAGAAAAATGTCAACTAAAGCATGAACCCACGTGGCGAAAAGTAAAAGGTTCTACGGGAGAAGATTTTATCGTTATTAAAGAACTTAATGAGGAAAAACTGAAAACCAATCTGGAAGAACTATATCGTTTGGGAATAAAGAGTCTCGCTGTCGCTCTAGTTCACAGCTTTGCGTTAGTAAATACAAATGTTTGAATCAAAGATGTTTTGCAAAGTGACACTATGCTTTTTTAATTACATGCTTTTAATTATCACAATATAGATATCCAGACCAAGAAATACAAATTGGAAAATTAGCAAAAGAAATCGGTTTCTTGCAAATATCTCTTTCACACGAAGTGATGCCGATGGTGAAAATTATTCCACGAGGTTTCACAACGTGCGCGGATGCTTACTTAACGCCACACATTAAAAGCTATTTACAGGTGTGTGTTTTTACGTGTGCGCGATATTACATTTAAGAATTTACCAAAATAAGGTTTTTTTTAATCAATAATCAACATACTCTTTTAGACTTTCTCATCAGAATTTCAAGACAAATTGAAAAACGTAAATGTACTGTTTATGCAGAGTGACGGTGGATTAACACCTATGAATTCGTAAGTACCAACTGTTATTTAAAAATTAAATTCAAGAAAGAAAAGGGATGTGCACAATAAACTTATAAATACACTTTTTTTTATTGCAAAACTAAAGATTCAGTGGTTCCCGTGCTATATTGTCTGGACCAGCCGGTGGTGTCGTCGGATACGCAATGACAACTTACGGAAAAGAGACAGATTTGCCAGTGATTGGATTTGATATGGGCGGTACATCGACTGATGTAAGTCGATATGCAGGAAGCTACGAACATGTTTTCGAAGGCATGACGGCGGGTATTGTTATACAAGCTCCGCAGGTATATAATATTTTTAAGATGCATATTTTTAATGAGCTTTATCAATTAAAGTAAAATATAAATAAAACCTATATCAAAACAATTAATAATAAATAAATAAATACATATAATAAGAAGTATAAAAACTATAATAATACGTAATATTATTAGTATATTGCAAGTCACTATTAAAAAATTTTGATAAAAAAAAAGTTAATAAAAAAAAACTTAATTTAAAGCAAAAACAGTTGTTTAAATAAAACTTGGCTTGAAGTTGGATGTCAACACAGTCGCGGCCGGAGGTGGATCGATGCTTTTCTTTGAGTCAAATCTTTTCAAAGTTGGGCCTGAAAGTGCAGGAGCCGATCCTGGACCCGCATGTTACAGGAGAGGTGGTCCACTAACCGTGACAGATGCAAATCTCTTACTGGGTCGCTTGGATGTTGATTCCTTTCCCCATATATTTGGACCTGAGAGAAACAAGCCTCTGGATCTAAATATCGTGAAGAAATTGTTTGATGAACTTACTGAGAAGGTAATTTCTTAAATACATAACATCGATAGTTCATGAAAACTAGAGTAGATTTTCTATATGAGAATTATTTCTATACACTGAAAGTAAACTTATTGTTATAATTTTGAAATTATAAATTATACTATATATTGTATTATATATTATTTATATGTTGTATAGATTAATAAACATCATAAAGAAAAAGATGAAAAAAATGTTAATATAATGACGCCCATTCAAGTGGCAATGGGATTTATCAAAGTCGCAAATGAGACTATGTGCCGACCAATACGCGCTTTGACACAGGTGCAATTAAGCTTACAATAGTATTTAACAGTAATCTGCTTACACGTACAGCTCTTAGTTATAATTGTGCTAATAATGAAAGAGCATTAATTTTATAATACTTTCCAACAGGCAAAAGGTCACGATACTTCTCATCACGTTTTGGCATGTTTCGGCGGCGCTGGAGGACAACACGCTTGTGCGATAGCCCGGACATTAGGCATAAAAACAGTTTTCATTCATAAATATGCCAGTATTTTGTCCGCTTACGGTATGGCGTTGGCGGACGTTGTTGAAGAAATTCAAGAGCCAAGCGCCGAAGTTTACCGTGAAGGTAAATTTACAGTAACACACACAATGATCTTTGATCGCTTTGCGTGTTTTCTAAATGTTTCGAATTGATTTTGCATATACAGAAAGCTTCGTTCTCTTGGATGATCGCATGAACGAGATGGAAACTAAAGCTCGAAAAAAACTTCATGCCCAAGGATTAGCTGATTCTCAAATACAAATCGAACCGTTTTTAAATTTACGCTACGAGGGAACTGATTGCGCATTAATGTGCAGTCCCGAATGCGAAGATATTACAAAGATGAAAGCGGGAAACGCTACAAAACACGGAGATTTTCTCGCTTCGTTTTTAAAGAGGTATGCTTTTCATTGTGGAAATATCTTTTTAATTATTTATTTGTCGAATTTTCTGTTAAATAAGGTATAAGACAGAATTTGGTTTTACCATACCAGGGCGCAAGATTTTGGTGAACGATGTGAGAATTCGAGCAGTTGGTAAAACTGACATTCTTATGGATGTTCCTGCAACCTCTCTTTCCGAAAATAAACCACAATTTGAGAAGGTACAAGTGAAGCTTTTGTTGTTATTTCATTCGAGTTTTAAAACTAATTGTATGACAAGTTTAGAGAGAAAAAACATCTAAAAAATATGATTGTTCTAGCTTGTCAGTATATATTTTGAAGATAGTTACCGACATGATGTTGGCGTCTATAAGATGAAATCTTTATTACCTGGAGACATCATACAGGGTCCTGCTCTTCTCATTGATAACATGAGTACAATTTTAGTAGAGCCTGATTGTACTGCGTGTGTCACTTCGCGCGGAGATGTAAAAATTACGATTGGCGAAGGTCCACCATTGAAGATCAGCACTGATCTTAACACTGTTCACCTCAGTATCTTCTCGCATCGATTTATGAGTATAGCCGAACAAATGGGTCGGTGTGTATATCAATTTTAAAAATAGTCAAAAAACAAAGTTCTTGAGAATATATTAAAAATTGCGAAATAATGTTTTTGTTTTGATTTTTTGGCAGAGTACTTCAAAGGACTGCGATCTCTACTAATATAAAAGAACGCTTGGACTTCTCGTGCGCGATTTTTGGCCCTGACGGTGGCCTGGTTTCAAACGCACCTCATATTCCGGTACACTTGGGTTCCATGCAGGAAACCGTGCAGTATCAAATAAAAGCGTTCCAGAACTCATTTAAGAAAGGAGACATTATTCTTTCCAATCATCCGAAAGCAGGCGGTTCTCATCTTCCAGATCTAACGGTTATCACGCCAGTATTTTACAGGTATGTAAAAAACTGTAACTTATATCGAATTTTATTTATTTATGTAGGTTTTTTTTCTGACAAGACGTTCTACTATGTATCTATATAGAGATCTACTATCACCTGTGTTCTTCGTCGCCAGTAGAGGTCATCACGCTGATATTGGTGGTATCACGCCTGGTTCGATGCCACCGCATTCGAAATCTCTAAGTGATGTATGACATAATTCATTCTGAATGACTGAAGTTTAGAGAAAAATTATATAAGTAAATTTTGAAAGTGTATTTTTTGTAACATAGGAAGGTGCTACTTTTGAAAGTTTTTTACTAGTACACGATGGAGTATTCCAAGAAGAGGCACTGACGAGAGCTTTCATGGAACCAGGCAAACTGCCAGGAAATTCGGGATCTCGAAATCTTGAGAACAACATCAGTGATCTCAAAGCTCAAATTGCAGCAAATCAAAAAGTAACGCTCATTCTTCTTTATTACAAAATGTAATAGCTTATCTTCGCGATAATTTACAAGTTATTGTAATATATTATATATAAAACTAAAGCTTTAATGAAAATCTGATATAATACGATAGTCTCGTTATGAATATTAGTCATATTAGTTATTCATATCATTAAACTCGCAATGACAAATCTATATATGTTCTTCGAATTCTTTTTAGGGTATAAAACTGGTAAATGAACTGATAGATTATTATAGTCTCGAAGTAGTGCAAGCATATATGAATCATATCCAACGCGCAGCCGAAGATGCCGTTCGAGAAATGTTCAAAAAGAAAGCGGCAGAAATCAGCAAAGATTTTACAGACACCATATGTGGTTCTGATTATCTCGATGACGGCAGTTTGATTGCACTACGAGTGAAATTCGACGCAGAAACCGGAGAAGCCGATTTCGATTTTTCGTGCGTTCTGATCAAAATGACTTTATGTGTATCAGAATTTAACTATAATTTATAAGATAATAATGTATTGTGTTTATATTCGCAGAGGAACGAGTGAAGAAGTGTTAGGTAACTGGAACGCACCACGCGCAATAACTATGTCCGCGATAATTTACTGTTTGAGATCTATGATCAATGAAGATATACCTCTAAATCAGGTAATAAGTAATTTCCGATCGACCGTTTTGCTAAACTTCAATAATAAATTGTCAAACGAGTCTCATTCTCTTTGTAGGGATGTTTAAATCCAGTAAGGGTAAAAATTTCACCGGGATCGTTGCTCGATCCTTCAGACGGAGCAGCTGTAGTTGGCGGCAATGTTCTGACATCTCAGCGTATTGTTGACGTGATCCTACAAGCTTTCAAAGTTTGTGCGGCCTCGCAAGGTTGCATGAATAACGTAACCTTCGGCACCGAAGAATGGGGCTATTACGAGACCGTTGCCGGTGGTAGTGGAGCGGTAAGATCATCATTAGAGATAACTATAAAGAAATGACTATTACTATCCATAAAATCATTTTAACATTTTACAGGGACCCATGTGGATAGGTAAAAGTGGCATACACACGCACATGACCAACACGAGAATTACCGATCCAGAAATATTAGAGCTTCGTTATCCAGTTGTACTTAAAATCTTTAAAATTCGTAAAGGCAGTGGTGGTAGAGGATTCTGGAAAGGAGGTGACGGCGTAGTGCGTGAAATAATGTTCAGGTTATTATAAAAACGCTCTATTAAAACTTTATATATAGGTACTCGTGAAAAAGAAAAAGGATATAGTTTTCTCCTGTTAAAAGATAAAACTTGGAGAATAAGAAAATTTGATTTTTGTCAAAGTAGACGTTACTTTTATACATTTTTAAGTTCTGTTGTACATTTATCTACATAGAGCTCCGGTAACATTGTCTGTGTTAACTGAGCGGAGAGTAATACAGCCATACGGGATGTGTGGAGGAGAAGATGGACAATGTGGCAAGAACTATTTGGTAATAGGCGAAAAGAAACTTTATTTAGGTCCAAAGTCGTGCACTGAAGTCAAACCACATGTAAGTAATTTTAAGTGAACATATTTTGGAAAACAGTTTCTTTTCAACATATTTTTTACACTTGGAGAAACTAAGTTTTTGATAATTTTTGAAATAATAACTCAAACTTTATCAAAGATTTCTCCCTCTGTGTTAGCTCGATTTTATCTTGATTTTTATTTTTGCATCTCTTTCTTTTATTATTATATTACTTATTCCTCAAAAAAATTTTTTTAAATATGAATAAAAAAAGACGATGAAAAAAAAATGATTAAAAAAAAAGAATATGATGAAATCGCCGGACTTTCGTAAGATTCTTTTCGAAGTTACGAAAGCACGATAGTCGGCGACTAATGCGCTTTTTCGTGTTTACGAATATTTCGCAACAGTTAGCGTTGCCAAGTCGGTGCAAGTATATTATGTCAAAATATATCGTTATCTTTACCGTTTTCGTTAGTCTCCGTGTCTTCCCATTTTCTCTGCTCGTTTGCGAAAGACCTGCCATTCGCCGAAGCTCTTCATTTAATCTTCTTTGAATATCTTTGTACCGTGTGAAACGAATTCATAGGTAGCGTGAAAATTTCTACCTTTTCTCGTATTTGAAACCATGGAACGAGATTTTTTTCGTTTGTGATCTTTGTCACTGAAAAATATTCCGCGCGTTGATAATTTGTGCATTTCAATAAAAGCAGATTGATGCATAATTCACTGAAAGAAATTCCCACGAAAATACGAACATTTTTTTGCGTTTCACATTTCATTGATACGTATAGACCGATTTCACGACAAGATCGAACGCAAATTTCAAAAAATTTTGATAACATTATTTTGTGGCACGATATCACACCGAAGTTTCGATGGAATAGTTTCCGGTGGTTTTAGTCGAGAGTTGGGGTGCACATAGTCTCGCACGTACAAAAACTTTTAATGATATAGGGTACACCGCTTGTATGCTCTTCATACTTGTCGCTTCTCACTGCAATTTAATAATTATATAAACTTCTAATTCAATTATATAATAAGTTTACTTGTTGACCGAACTCTCTACTTTAAGCTATATCGATATATCTACGCTCTATATTCACAATATATTTATAGTGTATAAATTATACATTTGTATTTATTATAATATTAATGAAATTTTTATGATTTTTTCTCATAGGAATCGTTTTTTATGCTTACTCCGGGTGGTGGTGGTTACGGAGTTGAACAGCCAAGTGAAGATTCCATCTCTAGTGAGTCTAACATAACAAAACAGAAGACATTCAACGATTTGAAGTCCAAAAAACATGTACGTTCGAGTGGAAGTCTGTCTCAGTACCGTCAAATCCAGGAATCCGCTTAAGAAGATTTCATCTAATCATAAAACGTACATTCCTGAGTATTTTCTTCTACAAAGGTTTTACATAGTACAATAATTGTTAAGAAATATATACTACTCAATGTTAAAGAATGCGTATTACTCAAATGTTGTTAATATTAATTATTTTATATTTTTACACACTTTAAAGAAAAATAATGTTCTTGTAGTTTTAAAACTAACGTATAAATTGTTAAATATGTGTAATTGTTGAAAAAAGATTATTGAAAAAAATATATATTTTTATTAATGTTTAAATATATAGCTGTGTGTTTAATCTTCAGATTTTTGCATTATTTAACTACACCATAACTTTCGAATCGATTGATTCCTCGTCCTCGAGGAATCGCCAATCTCCCAGAGGAATTAAATCTCTGCGGTTAATTTCCGCGATTTATCAGTCTGTTCGATTTGTGGCAAGTGCAAAATGGCTACCGTTTCATTTCCGGCAGCAGTAATTACTGACCGAAATGTCATCGCGTTGACCTACATAGTGTCGAGAGTATGATTGTATTTCCATAGGAAAGATACTTAAGAACAAGTTGTGCTCTCTAGAAAGACTTCCTTTTTACATACGCAAAGATTAGTGTATTATAAAGAATTAATTTTAAAAATTAAAAACGCCTGCTGCAGCGTACGCACAATAAATATAAAATATATTAATATTCCTACTGTATGTATCATATATTTAAATTTGTGAAACGATATTTCTCGATGAGGAAATATTTTTCACACGACGGCGCGTATATTACACACCGATTCTGTGCAAATTATTCTCGTTGCTGAATAAAAGCAATGTGAAATGCAGAGGATAGTGTTGCTCGTAAAAAGACCGAGAGACATCGATCGATACTTTACAACGAAATGAAAATCGGAATGGATACTTGCGAGCGGAGACAAAGCATGCGGAATGCAAAAATTTCTGAACAAGTTTTTATGGCGCACGAAGTTGTTGCGGACTACCGGAATCGCGCGGCGCTGTTCTCGAAGAGAATCGCATCTCATCGAGATTACATCGCTTGAAACTCTTACAGCACCGCATGCTCTTTATGGGCTCGAGAGTTTCTCCTTGATTTCTCGTCGGTTGAGATGGTGTTTCCCTCTTCGCGTACTCGACTGTACGGCACACGGCGGTCACAAGAGACCGTGATATTGGATGTTATGTTATTAAAAACCATGATTTCTACTTTAAATTTTATCATTTCAGCTCAGCTTAGAATGTACGTTGAAAATTTGATATAATAGAACAATGATGAAGACAATGTGTGTTAAGAAAGCCTAAATAGATTGTATGAATGCAGAAGATCTATAATATCTTTCTAATATTTTTAATTTAAGTTCGATAATTTGAATATACGTAAAACGTTTTTTTAGAGAATCAATTGTAATTTAATTAATTTAAATATTTCTATCATATACACGTATATCTAAAAAGTCATTTCACATTTATATTTATATAAACTGCCGTCACATACAATTTAATTCACAACTTGTAAAATAGTATTTAATTACTAAATTATACTTTGATATGATAATTGTTACAATTAGTAGAATTCATAAATTATTATGTATGTTTATATAAAACTTTACCACATATTAGATTTTAATAGCAAACATATTTTATGACATATCTAATTATGATACTACGATATAACCGTGTATAAAACGTCGAAAAGTTTCGTCACGTAGCGCGCTACGTGGCTCTCGCACAACTATGCAACTCATCAGGGCATATTGAGCACGACACGGGATGCAAAACGGAAGAGTTCGCTTGTTTGAAACAGTCCTGACAGTCACACGTCACGTCTTGGACATTCGCTAAATTGCGTGCGCGTATACATGATCTGATATACACACGAACGGAAAAAAGAAACTTAAAAAAAAAAAAAAGAGAATACATTTATCGAGAAATGCGACGAAAGAAGCGACTTGACAGTAAAAAGAAAGATATTCATTTGCATTGTCTGCAAACGTTCAGTATCCCTCGCACGATGCAAATTGTCGGTCTGTTTTGTATCGATAAAAGTTACGAACTTTCACAGAAAAATACACGTACAAAATTGGCACAAAAAATTAGCACAGCAAATTTCGTTGAAAATAGAACGGCATGTCGTGTTTCACGTGCGTCAGGATAAATAGAACGGCGATACGAAAATCACCCGGGATGGAAGTATAGTATTGCTCGTGAAGGCATTGTTGTAGGGTGACTTCTATATCGTCAGCTTTTTCTTCGTTCTTTTATATTGTTTTTGTTTTTATTTTTCCCTCTGTTTTTTCCTTCAGCACAAAATATCTCCAGCGTGGCTTTATTTTCGCGAGTCGATCCGCTTTTCGATCTACCTCACAACCTTTCAACTTTTGAAAATAATAGGTAAAGATAGAAAAAGCTGAGAATTGCAGACAATACGTAATTAATACACGCAGCTAATTTCTGTACATTTTAAAACAATTGAGAATTGCATGATTTTCAAGTTTTTTTGCGTTTACATAAAAAGCCAGCCTGTATTTACTAAGAGGTTAACGTTTCAGTGCAATTAGACTCGTAAGATTTCGAGGATGTCTTCTAATACAAAACTGTCTTGGTCATTATTAAAAAATCTAAAACTACCAAGACGAAATATCAAACAAGAGAATCAATGTAACGGAGATAAAAAAGATTGGAAGTTTACATTGAAAAAATACGCATTTGAATGGGCGGGATACAACGCGTACGGACTTTACACGCACGATGTTATAAATTATAATCATCCCGTCGTACGCGAAGCTTTGCGTCGATTACCAAAAGATGTGTTAGATGAAAGAAATTTCAGGTGAGGTTGCGGATCTTTTATAATGACAAAAAATACACGTTTCAATTGTCCGCTTCTTTAAGTGACCCACAAAGTTTCCGTAAGCTCTCTTTGAGCGCAACTATATAGTTCCTTTTCATTCAAGATGAATATGAAGTTTTGAATATAAAGTTACATGCACGGCTAGAACGAAAGCGGTCGTTGGATGCGTCAGCGTGTTGTATAACGCTTCAAAGAAGCGCTGGGACGCTACTTTTATCAAATGTTAAATTTTATCAAGTGTTAAATTCGCTTAGCAAAGTCTTTAATTTAAAGACTCGGTTGCCGCTTGTTTTCCATGAGCAACTTTTTGATACGGTTTACGCGACGAGTCACATTCTAGTTTGGACGCGACGCTCGAGATTTTCTAAAGATTTTTCACAGAAGGCGCGAATTAGTGTGAGAGAGAAAAAATTCAGTATTTTTTGTTTTTACAAGTTGCAGAAGTGTGTTTTGCTCAGTCGATTTTTCAGTTAAGCCACTCGGATGTTTCTCGAACGAGAGCACGTAGATGGGTAGTGCTAGTTTTGCATGCTTTGCAGACTCATACGCGCCATGCAGCTGAATTTTCTGAAGACACGCCTGCCCAGAGAGAAGTGGATCACGTACGAGCAGGATTTAGAGTATCGATATCTTCGCCTATACATAGACGAGATCCATGCCGAGCAAGATGAGATATATGAGTTTGGCGGCTACAATTACAAAGATAGCGATTGGCCGGCCGACGAAGTGAAATAAGAGATCCAATATATGCGTGTTGTATTAAATGTTACATGATAATAAAAACACAGACATGAAATAATCCATTAAATATTAAAAAGTCATAAGATTGAATATAATTTGTTGAATTAAAATATATTTCACTTTATATTTTATTTTTTTCTTATCTACAAGAATATAGAATGGCTCTTCGTGAGCCAGCGATGAAATAAATGCACAGAAAAAAAGATATAAGATTGAAAATTCTTTAATTTGATGGATCGTATCTGGATATTCGCAATATGCGATTTACAGTCCGATGAATTTCTATAGCGTACCGTATAGCGCACTAATTCTCAATCCGCATTCGCATATTACAATAAGAAACGTATAATTCATGGATTTGTTTGCGCGGAGTTTACGATGGATGGCGGAAAAGCGTGACTTTGCTTTGCATAGTAAAATAAATTGTTGTATATCGTCACGTGTACTTGACAGCTACTGATTTTCACATTTTGAGACGATTTATTTTTGCAACTGTGTTGCAAAATTCTGTCTCTCTTAACGAGAAACAGCAAATAACACATAATTTGTTTTACTGGAAACAATTTGAAGTAGTTTTATTTTTATATTAGTACATTTTATTTATATGTAGATCTTATCTACACATTTTTCTCTGTTTTATCTAACTAAATAAATCTAAAGTATAAAATGATACGTTTTACACGTTTCACTTATTTTATTTTTTCAAGAAATATTCTTTCACAGTACGTCGATCATCACGACAAACTTCTCTCATTTCTGGTCGACAGAAGTTTTGCAAGTTTGTGTAATTTTTTTTCGTTAGTACGAAAGTGGAAGTCAGTCTGATGTCTGAGGCTATTTAATGTTCGATCGAGAGTTGGCGAATTTCCTGGTGTTTCAACGGCTGTGACAGTCGGCGTTGCGTTTTAGGTTTTCTCACGAAAAGCTTGGAGTTAATCGCGGTAACGCACGACTGACGTCGACTTTAAGAGTTAAAGCGGAGTCGTAAAAAGTTGGCCGCGGTGGCACCCGCACTCTTATCGCGAGTTAACCGATACTTGGTAAGCTCGCGTTCTGAATTCTTTATGATCTCGCGAGCCTCGCGGAAATGCGCGGCGAATAAGAACGCGGAAAACGCGTTTACGCTTGCCAAGATATCGTATTCACCATACGAGCGGCGAAAACGTTTTCTTGCAAAAACGAGACAATACGTGTACCAGAAATAAGTACTCTTTTTATTTTTTTCACAGACTTTGCGTTTAAATTATACAAGCACATACATAAGAAAATAACTGCCAAATTCTACAATATATTTTTAACATTTCTTGAAAGAAAACTTGAAAAAAAAAACTGAAGTAATACCTGAATCTTTATAATGAAAATATTATAAATTTATTACAAAGTTCGCTAGAAGGTTTAAAATTAGTCTTAGGATTATAACTCTGAAAATAAAGTTCTCGAAATAAAGTACCATTCTCTTTGCATTTTCTTGCCTCTTCCTTCTTCTTCTCTCTGCCAGCGTAGAATTGAGTGAGTATGAGTAATTTTCTAGAGTACCAGGCAAGAGGATTTGCGCGCTTATTCAGCCAGAAACAACGCTGAACGATGTTAATTCCCGGTTCCCTCGGACATTTAATACGCGACGCGCTTTCAACGACCGGAACTACACTAAAGCATCTCTGAGAGAAAGAGATCAAGAGCGAGAGAGAAAGAGAAAGTGCACAGTGCTCATCCGATAACTCGATAGATCTAACGACGACACCTTAGATAATGACTGACGGTATTCGCTTCAATTGCGTCCGCTTCATTTAATTTGCCTCTTTGTCCAGTTCGTGTCAATGGCGAATCGTGTTGAATTAAGAAGAAGGTTCTCAATTCTCGCTCTCTTTCTCTTTCTCTATTTCTTTGGAATATTTTGAAACTAAGTAAACTTAGAAAAATATAACAAAGAAAAAAACCAGGTCTAATGAATCTTAGAAAATATTAAAAGATCATAGGAAGAGAAGTTGCTTTTATCTTTTCTAAAAAAAAGTGATCTTTACATTAATTAGCAAAAAGAATTGAAAACGAAAGAGTTCTCGCACAAAAATCAAACATTAAAATACCAAATAAATAACAAAATTACATTCTTTACTGACTAGTTTTTAATGCAATTTATTTTAATAGAATTTTAACTTACAACTCGGAATTATACGAAGATATACGATACTAAGAGCTAAGTAAGAGCTAAGAGTAAAGTTGCTCTAAATCTAAATAATTCCTAAAAAATTCGATTACTTTTCTTTATTTGTACAGACAATATAAAAGCTGGATGTTTAACAATTTATGTTTAACCATAAATAAATTAGCGACTAATATATTTCATTCTTCTTTTTTTAATAAGCAATGACAAATTAATTACTAATATAATTGTTTCTTTCAATGTTTTCCTCGTTGGTGACTTTATGAGTTTATATACACTGACGGAGATGAATAGCGCACGAGAAGCTTCGTGAGAATCTGCAACAGGCGTTTTATTGCAAAGCGTATAGTTGCGGTTTCTGAACCAACCTGCTCTGGCATCAAGTGCTCGAATTACTTTCAGCGTCCACACGAGAAAATACAAGCTTTCTCGATGCTCCGGTTGGCGTTTCGTTGAGGTTGCATAACAACAAAGTTTCGTAGACGATGTGCAAAGTGTTTAATTTGTATAAATAGAACTAAAGAGAACGAAAACTCTCGCAGATACAAATCGCAATGACAAATAAATGGCTTGCAGTAAGATTCATCGGCTTCGTCAAATTCCCATTTAATCACGAGCAACTAAAATTGCCAATTGTTGTTTCTGCAAACTGCAGAATTCGGCTACCAGATTAACGTTTAATTAATGGCGTTAATATTGCAAAGGAACGCGTCATTGCACTTTGATACTACAATTGTTGCCCACATCCATCATTCACTTCCATCTCTCGTCAATGACGATGCAAATGAAATTTCGACGAATCATACAATATGGAGAAACGCGCCGCAATACTCGCTATTATTATAATGTTTTAATGTTTTATATATATTATTGAAACAAACTTTGTACGTTATATACTTTAAATTATCATACATATTTAAAATTTTTCCGTTTAGTTTTATGTACAAATTTTTATTTGTGAATTTTATGTTTTCCTAAAATGACTCAATAGTTTTTAATTTTGGACAAAGTATTTTTATTTAATTTTTAAGATAAGAGAAATGTTATAATTATAAAGAGAATAATTATGGAAATCGTTGAGAATATTTAAGTAATCGAAACGTTATCAAATTTACAACTTGAGGTTTACCGAGCATCGAGTTCAGGTGCTGCAGCGGCTGACAGATAAATATCTCGAGTGGCCAAACGACTTTCCGATAACACGTTGATGGTTGGAAACATTGCGGTTAACCTGATGGACTCTGATATTATGTCGAAATGGTGTACCAAATCTTCGCGTGACCACAGACGAAGGTTTGGTACACCATAATGTGATCTGGAACTTTGGGACATATATTGATTAAATTGCAACGCGGTCATGTAACACTCATGATGGTAAATGCAACAGTTCTGGCGTTGATGTTCCAATACCGCAGTGCATCTATTGTATGTGTGTGTGTTATATATTCTCTCAGTATTTTAAATAAACTTTTACAACATATTACACACATGCAAATTATTTATTAAAATAAGCTGGCATATGCAAAAGTTTTAACAAAATCTACTTTTCCGAGATCATTATGTAACGGAAAATTTTATATAGATATAGCGTGAAATTAGATTTTTGGTGTGCAACTACTTGGCAATTTTACATAACACAGTTCATGCTTTTAAATTCACATACACGCAGCAACAAATATTTTTCTCGCGCCACACGTAAGAGAATGTTTTCCAACAATGCTCTTTAGTTGCCGGGTTTCAGAGCAATCCTTTAGTGCTAAAAAAACATTGCACTTTTACTACCATGCCACTAAACACACGGCGAGAAAGTGCAGAACTAAACCGAATCTTCTCTTCTGTTTCTTTTGCCATATATATTCCGAAATTAAGGTCTCTAGAATAATAGACTCTTATGTTCAATTCTATACGTACCCGTATGTTCGGTAATAGCGTAATGGTTCTTGTCCACAGAATGGGATAGCATTAGAGAATAACGCTTGAGTTATGCGTAGTCAATCAACGTCTTGAGTTTTCGTATCTTTATCTGTTTGCACCTCACTTCAAACCAAACGATGAATATAAACGTAAAAAAGTTTTTCTCGCGTATTTTTTATATTGACTTTTGCTGGACTCGATATAACGAACGTATACGTGTACTTAAAAATCGAAAGGGAATATATAACTTCTTTTCGTCGTCGTAAGTTTACAATTTACCCCATCTCGAAAAAAAGGAAGCTAAATGACGGGAATAACTTCATGTTATTTTTGCGCAGTTATTTACTATTTTTGATCTCATAGTTCTGAAAGCAGTTTTCAAACTTCGACTAAAGCAGAACGGCTTACTCAACGCGTCTCCCTTGCGCGTTTGCAAGCCGTTCGAATTCCGCTGTCAATTTGGCGTGTGTTCGCCAATAAAGTGACAAGACGAGCGTAGCATCTGAGAATGTTACGAAGTAAGACGGTAGTGTCGAAGACGACACCATTGTTCGCGCGATGTGCTGTCCAAGTCTTGTCTGTGCATTGTCAAACTTTGCCGAAGGACAAGCGTGCCGTCGAAATGTGAGCTTCGCCAAACTATTGAGAGCTATAAAGACGTGACGAACACAAATTGTATTATTGTAAAACTTTTGTCGTGCCGGCCTTTTCCAGCTTCCGAGCGGAACGTAGAAAGGACAGCGGCGAAACGCGTCTCTATATGTTCTTGCCCGATACCGACGTACGTATAGCAAGACACACAGATAGCAAGACTCAAAAGAAAAGTCGCAAGTTTGTTTCTTTCCGTTCGTTCAATCTATATAACAAAGGTATCTATCCTCTAAGGTTTTTGCTTTGATTTGTGAAATCCGATAAAAATTACAGCACTCACGTACAAATAAGAAACTGAAATTATGCAATTGTAGTGAGAAAAGTGTTAGAGCGAAAAATGTAAGAAAAATTCTTTTGTCTCAAGATACGAGAAAGAAGTTGACAGCTGCTCGACACGTTCGCGAGGAAAATAATGTTTGAGAAAACAAATTCATCTTTTATATGTCACCTGTGAATATCGATAAAAAATCGAGATGAACTCGAGACTATCGAGAGATTCAAACGATTAGTTTCTGAGCGAAACGTAAACTCGCAAAGCGCAAAAGTATTTGCAACCGTTTGAATCTCCATTTTCCGGCAGACTTTCGGTAATCCATAAGTTGATCACAAAGTCGGTAATTGGATAAAGCTTGCTCAATAAAGTTTGCCAATGTATTGAAAATCACATGCGTCTCGCACACGACTTCAAAAGCGACATGTACGTACAGCACATTCATGTGCGCACAGACACGTACATAAACGGTCGTAATGGTAGAATGAACATTTGCATAGTCGAGCTAATTACGATTATCACAGAGCGCACACAACACTTTGGATCTTAATGCACGAAGAATCGCGAACAAATGAGCAAATGTGGAAGTGGTATTTTGGAATTAACGATAATTTTTCACGCACACATATCCACACGAATGTCGTTGTACTATAATTCTGCAAAGAAGATTATAATATAAAGCCTCGCAAGAATCGAACAAAGTGATTTTGTTCGGTTTATTCTAATTTTTTTCAATTAAACGAAAAATTTGTTGTAATACTCTCTCTACCTTAAAAGAATTAATCAAATATTTTATAAATATATCTAATATATAATTTAAGTGTGTGGTAATAAGCATTTCTAATTTCTAAATATGTGGATGTGTTTATTTCACGTTGTTATTAGAGTTGTAAATAATTTACTGTTAAATAAACATAATAATTTCAAATATTACAAATTATGTCGTATTGCACATGCAACTTTACACATAACTTTTTGAAAGCACATCAGCAGACAATAAATATTAATAATTATATGGTATTCAACGCACTGTGATAAACATAATTTACTTCCTTTTAACATTTATTACTATTTGTTTATTCATATTTGTAATACTTTTATAACACGAATACGTCTTTTGTGCGAGTGAATAAAGAGCATAAACGACAAAATAGAGTTAAAGCTCGCAATATGTCAGTTTTTGTTAGTGAATTCTCGTGCATGATGCACAAAAATATTTTATCTTAAATAAAATTTTCCTCGGTGCTCTCATTACACAGAAGAGAGAGTGCCAGACATGTTTTATTAAAATCCAGGAAGTCTCGAACTCAGGAAGAAAGGGAGGCGGCAAAGAGGGAATGTGCAGGACTGCACATCTGCAAATTCTCGGCGGTGTGAAAAGATTTTAATTAAATGCAATTTTGGTAGAGGAATATTCAAAGTTTTTCATCGCGAGGGAGGGTCTGTCGCAAGCATATGCCGAGCGAAATTAATTCCGTCCATATCGGCGTGTTTTTACGAAAGTGATAACAAACAACGGCGCGTGATACAGGATGTTGCTTATTGTTTCTCTCGGGAGATTGAAATGTTTTTTGCGAGAGCTATTTTTCGCGTATATTAAAACATAATTTGATTTGAGGTTTCATCAAGTTCTAATTGAAAATATTAACGTTTAATGATCGCGTCGCCTTTTGTAGTCGATTTTCATATATATTGGACCTAACAACTGTAAATTGTCTTTATTGAGAGATCGTAATTTTATTGTCCGCAATAAAAATCACTCTTTTTACCGCGCAATTAATCTCTTACAAAACTAATTAAATCATGTCATTTATAATCATACTGAGCACATGTAATATGCGTAGTAATTAAGCTGCGTAATCGCTTAAAGAGTTAAATGAATATTTAACTGAAGATAACCGAGGAGAGACAGTGATGAAACGATATTTGCCACGAAGCAAACTTCGCAAAGTTAATATAATAGCACGGCCCTCATGTTAGTATATCGATTTAATTCGAACATGTTGCAAACTTGATTCAGAGTGTAATAGGAGAGACATTGCCGCAAATTTTCGGGTAACTCGCAACTTCTCCATAATCCTCATCTGAAGGCGCGTGTAAGCTTCAAAACCCATCGAAATCCTCGGTATACACACAGATTAAAGATCCTAATGTTTATCCTGAGATGTGCTTACGTCGTACGAAATACGTAAAGCGCGTACGAAAGGAAACTCTTGAGCGTTTCGAAACTCGGAGCTCGAAATCACATTCGCGGGTGAAGTATTTGGCCGCAAGCGAGATGAACCCAAGCATTGATGGTATGTTTCCGATTCTGTCGAAACTTCGCCGGTTACCTTGGCTAATCGATTTAACACTAAAACCTCGCCTCTTTATCGCGCTTTTGATCGCGGAGATCAACTTCGCCGACAACGAAAACTTTTACGAGCGTTTTTATAGATTTAAAGTTGAACTTGATTTCCGGCTCGTGCTACTCCGCTGCAAGAAACTCGAGAATTTTTGGAAGAACGTAAAAAGAAGATTTGTTTTCGCGCGCTTCTTACAAACTTCCGTAAGATAAAATTTCAATTCTTCTCCGCAATAAACTCACACACACACGTGTATGTTGCGGTCATAATTTTATTATTAAACGAAGACGTTTCGGATCTTTTTTATGACAAATTAAATATATTTCACTATATAATATCTTTTGACATGTAATGGAAAGAAAAGTAAAATTGTTATTAATCAATTGTATTGTCAATGAATGTTTTTATAAAATTTACTTCAAATTGGTCAGTTTCTAATCTCAGCATTCTACATCTAAGTTTCCGTAGCCTCTCATAAATTACCTGCGAGAGTCACAGGTGCGACAAGAAGGCCCCCGCTATTTCTCTATCGTGCGACGCTAGCGTGTCGTTGTAACATGTCGTAAGTTCTCTCGCGTCTTGGAGGATGTTACGAAGATCTGCATATAAGACGCTGCCATTAAATCACACGACATTTGCATATCACGGATGGGAAGAGGAGAAGTGATCCCGCAGGAAGAGAGAAACGATCCTCGTTGGTATCAGCACGCTGTCGAAGCTGCGTTATATATGTGATGTGCTGCACGTTGTTTCCAAACGACATCTACCGAGTAGCTCTCGTTGTTCTCTTCTTTCTCACTTTCTTTCTTCGCTCTTTCTCTGTTTTTCTCATAAACTTCATACGACGAAACTTCTTGCACACAATATTTGTTCTAAAACTTCGGTGTAATTTTAAAAAACACACACATATTTGTAAATTATTTATTTTCGAAACAAGAAGATCTTATTTTTTGCGCAAGAAATTTTACAACACGACGACATTTTGGCGGATAATTTACTTAAAACCAGATTGCTTCACTTGTACATATGTATAAACGTGAGAGCAGAGCGTGCGAATATCGCACCAATGGAACGATGTACTCTCTAATGAAATTCATTTAATAGACTTTGCGCTTTCATAGTAATTTCGATGTATTTTGTTCGAGTGTACAAGGATTCACACAGTGATAATAATCGTCGCGTGAGCAGAAAGCATTTCTTTTTTTGAAACAAAATTATTTCGAGAAATAATTGCTCCGCTCGTATAAAATTAGCTCAACGATTTGGTTTGCTTTTATGTGAAAAGTTCTCACTATTTCACGACACGAGATAGAGTCAGTTTAAGTCGTAATCTCTCGTAGTCGAAAATTCTCGGTACACTTCTGAAAATGGCTATGGAACGTTTATGAGATCGAGTAACCGTTTCCGCGCTACGCAAATGCAGTCCAAAGGTTCCAACCCTCGAGCGTAATAGCTGCCGGGAGTGGAAATACGTAAACGCGAGTAACAAGTGCATACAGGCCGAACGTGCACCGACAAAGACGGAGGCGAGGTTGTCTCTTATCTAAAGCGAGCTATTTGAATGAAAATAACTTACCTAAAGCGATTGCATTAATCCGATGAAAAATCCTAGCCTGGCTGAAAGGCCAAAACATGATACAAGACTACCTGATCCACCATCCTTCTGTTCTGGTTAAGATAAAGCGGTCCATTTTTACCCGCGAAGAGAGTAAGTAATCTTCCATATATAGTTTTCTCCCATAGAGTTTTCCGGAAGAATCTTGGAAAAGAGATATCGTCGCGATAATGTTACGTTATTATAAGAGTCGCGATATCGTGGTACACGACTGGTGCTTTAGATTTTGCAATCAAAATTGGATTTTTTTTTATCAAGAAATAATATAATCTCTTGAGTAATATGTACGAAAACCATTTTATTAAGTTTGTAAAAAAAAAACACTAGCATAAAATGACAATCAAACTCGCAGCTGATCAAAATGATTCAAAATTTTAGTCTTCAAAAAGATTTACAGTTTAGTAAAAATTTTAATTGTCTCTCAACAAAGTTAAGATACTTAATGTCTATTCTATTAGCAATGAATGACACCTCGCCATTTTTATAGAGAAAATTCTTTTCCCACGCGAAGGAAATGATCACGGAGGTGAATAGGCCAACAGACAGCTCTTTGCGCTTTCATTTGTTACGGGCGGAACTGAAAGCTTATTGGCCGGATGCAATAGGAAGGAAGGTGCTAAATGGGTCGATGGAGACATAGCTGTAGGAAAAGGTCATGAGAGAGAGAAAGAGAGAGAGGGAGAGAGAGAGAAGAAGAAGAAGAGAGGAAAAGAGAGAAAGATAGAGGTCGGCAGACCGACCGAAAGGAAACTCGACTTCCCGGTTAATCTTGATTCCACTTTTCAGTCTTTTTTTCATTTGACCAACCCAGCTTCGGGGTTACCCGTCGTTTGACGCTTTTTACAGGTCTGCGAGACCGTGCTGTCGCAGAAGAGTTAAAGCCACCTGAGCTTCTTTGGTTGGATCGTTTATTTACTGTATTGATTCCTTCGTCTCCGCCCCAGCTTCACCAGTCAATTCCTTTATCTTCGTTTGCTGACGTCTAAAAACAATCAAACTTATTTACTTTGACTGCTATTGAAATCTATCCACTTACTGTGACGTCTTACACTGAGATACGAAGCGTTTTAATTCCATGATTTATCCGCGCAATTCGTTGCTCTTACATCATTGATCATTTGCAATAATATTATGCGCGTGATTTTATTACATAAACCGAGTACTTACAGATGGAGAAAAAGAGCAAGAGAATTAATTAAGAGACGTAATTTGTATTATTTTTAAATACGGTGAATTCTAAGACGCACTCCACTTTTATATTTCAAAGCAAGTAACTGCGAAGCAGTTACTTTCGTCGGCGGCACTTGCCTTGTCGCAATCATTATGACGGTTGTTAGTTCCACAAGATGCAGGCAGTAAAGCAGCAGGTATCTGACTGCGTTGCCCGTTTAAACTCGGTTAATTAATTTTCTTGGAAATTCCGTTTATGTGTGGTGCCGCTGCTGGAGAATCTATTGTTCCTCCATTCTTCGTTCGTTGGCGCAGCGCGAATTCTCTTCCATTGATGATCGATCGAGCATATTGTCATGAAACAGGAGTGGCGCAGAGACATTACGGACGCACAAGTACAATATTCGCGGCAGAGGAATTCGTCCGCAATTGTGTGACACTAAGGCGCATTAAACTCGGCGTACAGATCGTTTCGTCACACATTGTCTCTCCTCAGTTTCGAGACACTGGCTGCCCATTCACGCTTCATGTGACCAACTCGCCAATTGTAGAGGAACGTCGAGTTTAGCGATCGATTATCTGATAATAGACCACCTACATGTTTACATGATTTTGCTGATGTCTATGTTTAACGAATGTATCATACCGGAATTCATGAATATCGTTATCTCCGCTGAATAACCAATATCTGTGATCTACGACGTATTGTACGAAGTAGCATAGAATATTCATGTTTCTATTGTTGTGCACGTGTAGAATATTTATATGTACGCATTTAAATTGTAAAGTTATAGCACAGACGAATGTTACAATCACAACTGACGAATCTAAGTTGCGACGTAAAAGAAAGAGTGACGGGTAATATAGTTGACTAGTTATCAGTCCAATACGTTAGTGTGTGTGACGATATGTGAATTGGAATACAAGAATATTAATATTTCAATATTACACGTATGCAAAAACACATAGCTTTTTAGTGAAAAAAAACCTGACATATGGATTATCATTTTTTCGAGTAATATCAGCGCGCGTTTCTCCAAATAAAAGTGTAACGTTGAAAACGATATTTCGGAACTATGTACATTTCCTATGTTTATGCTGGTGAAAATGGAAGTCAACACATGTTCAAACAGCAGCAAGGCCTCGGGTCAACATTGCAGCGATTGATTTCGGCGGCAGCTACGACCGGTACGCAAACAGTCAAATTCCGTTTGCCGCGATCATTTATTATGTCGATCTCTTGTTCATTTTTCCGCCGTGTATTTCGATCGATGTATCGTGTCTGCATGTGGAAAGCATTATCGCGCATTGCTCGAGTGCACACGAACATTTCACGTCTCGCCAACTTTATGAGGCGTGCCGCTGAATACCCGTGCCATGCGTTTACCATTGCGTTCACGCATATTGTGGTAATGATAAAATCCGCGTGAAATACATTACGCGTATTTAATTTTGCATTAAATTTTTTCTCCAACGATTATATCGTAAATTTCGTCTACTTTAAAACTCCGAGTTTGTCGAGTGAGTTTATAGCCTATCGCTTTTCAGACGAGAGAGTATCTCTTTAGTAAAATGATATTCAAGAGATAGAAAAAAGATAGTAATCATTAAGCGTTTTTATTTCAAGCAAAACATATTTCTCGTACACCAAACTCTCGAATTTGTTCGTCGCGATATGTTACAGTTACTATTACTGTTATGTGATTGATATGACGAATTTCTCAATTTTGCGCAGCAATATCCTTTATATAACATATGTATGTTCGTGTCAAGAATCATCATAGGATTTTCCCAACAACCACTTTGGCAGCGGAATTGACTACGATTGCGTTTACGATATGGCAAACAATTTTGTGAAGTGTCGACGACAACAACGAATGGCGAATGATTTTCCGAGAACGAGGTTGTACGTACGAGTGTGCACGTGTGTATATACGTATGCAGGATGCCGTTTTAAGTGCCGACACTGCTTCACACGTGCTTCTGTATATCGTGCATATTGCACCGGGAAGCCACACTACGTGGGAAGCTTCGGAATGAAAAATGCACTTCTTCCCGAGTAACGTGCCTCCATCGCGTTGCCGGCACTGCCACCTTTTTCAATGTCTGCATTTTTTAAAGATGCTGATGTTACTGTCCACGAAACTTACGACCGGACAGCGAGGGCGTTTGTCTTAAAAGTCATCGAGTGGGTCATCGTTTGCGAGACGACTCAACGTAAGTTAAACTAAGTTCGTGGAGAGTCAAAGTGCAGCTTTAGAAAAAAAAAAAAGAGTTTGTCAAGAGAGATGAGAAACTATCCATTTACGAGAAAATTGGTTTTACTTACGCAAAATGGCAATAACACGACCATCGTGTGTACACTGAGCAACGTAAGCAGGTTTGCATCTTGATGTCTGGATAGAGCCACAAAATTGGCAATTAACTACCGGAGTTAGTTTAGGCTGGTATTTAGAATAGGAAACTATGGTTGAGTTAATCACATGAGACGCGCGCAAACAACAGCTGCTAGAATGTTAATTACAACTGAATGTAGCACTTATATTTCTCGTTACATTACGCTGTTTTGGATTTGATAGTTTGAGTAATTTTATTTTTTAACGTTGTACTACGAAAGATAGTATCTGCGTTAAAATAATAAGACGAAACTACAAATGTTACATATACTCTTTCTCTCTCTCTTTTTGTGGGTGTTTTTATCTGTAAAAAATATTGGATAAAAGTTTAATTAGACTTTTCTATCTTGTATATTATCTATTGTGCATATTATATATATAAAACACGACACATGCATAAACCTGCAATGCTGAAAAACTTCTACAGATCGAAGTTTGAAAACTTGTCAGCTTTAAAAATTAAGATTTAATAAAGCTTTACAACTTTTATACATATGTAAAAAATTGTGTAAAAAAATCATAAACAATAACTAGACACAACACTCGTTTTCTAAAAGTTTCACTAAAAATAATATCCTTTTACATGCTCTACAGATACGGTTTGAATAGCTTTTTGAAAGGATGATAAAGTACCAGCAGAAATTCAAAAAAATTCTTTCAACAGCGTGCAGATTATATATAGAAGTTACTAGATATGTAGAGAGAGAGAGAGAGAGACAGAGAGAGAGAGAGAAAAGAGAAAAAGATAAAATGCGTGTGTGCGTGTAGAACTGAAATTCTACAATATTTAACGTTTGTAACGAAACATGAAATTTAACTAGTTCAAAAGCCTGGTGCGTTTTCTCTATACATATCCATCAATCAGGTTAAGCTGCGCCTATAAGTTGCATGCATCAAAGCACATAATGAAAATCGTAAAAAAATATGAAGAGCTTTGATCTTATTTGTGGTTTGTGGCTTTGTCTGCTGTGTGTGGGTGTGTGTGTGTGTGTCGATTAAAGTAAAATTAATGTACTGATGAAATTAAAGTGGTAACAACACAATAATATAGTCGAGATAACTAGTACAACAAAATGAACGTCAAAGTTGCAGAGTTTAAAAAAAATGACTGTAAGTATGCAAAACGAGGAAATATCCGGATTTCGCATGTAATCATAAATTTTATAATAATCTAATTTTTATAATTTATTTTATAATATTTAATTTGCAGTTATTGTTTACATCTACATTGGTTTTTTACAACAAAGTTGTTTGAGACATAATACTTCTTTTTCTTTCATTATTATTATAATATGTAAAACTGAAAATTGCACAATACTTTTATTAAAACGTTCAATTTAACATGATACACTAATAATTGTGAAAAATGTATGTAATTATTTGTACGTGTTTGATTTATACTTGATGAAAACATACATATTTGAACATATGTACGTATGACATATAATGTCGTCATGTTTAAAGAGCATGGTCGTTCGATAATTAAATGCAATAGTGCTTTGCTATGACCGATAATAGGTGTGTGCGCCAGTCTGATAATTAATCATTGAGCATTACAAAAAATGGCGCCATGTTCTGCATGCCACTTTATCGCGTAAAATATGACGTGTCGCCGTCTCAGTAAACGTGAAAATGTGAGTGAATGCGAGATTATTAAAATAGTGAAAAGAGCCGCAAGCGCTTTGCCATTCACTTGCCGCGTTTTGACGCTTACGTTTGTCGCTGATTTTGACGCTAGAACGTTTTAAGATTGTTCAGATAAAGAGAAACAAAATACAGATTTTTAATGTTTTTTCTGAAAATATTATATATAATGTCTATTTTATTTTTTGTGTTTTACACTCTTTTGAAAAATCAAAATCACTCTAAGATTCTTGAAATGTTGTGTAAAACGACGAAATTATCAGACTTACAATTAATTCATTACTTAAACTTTTATTATAGTGGTTCTACAAAAGCTGTCTCTTGTATTTAACTTTCTTATTAATAGATCGCATGAAATATTTAACTATCTTTTTGATTGTAAATTATATTTAAGATGGGACAAAACTTTTTTGAACAAAACTTTATATCGTGTACATGGCTTCACGTGGCAGTGAAAGCATACTTTTAGGATCGCGTGCTGAAATCGCTTTTCATCGATCTTCTCAATGATATTCCCTTCGTTAGTCCCCTTAAATCGTCTCGAATCATCGAACTCACCGGTCCCAATTGTCGAGCTTGAACATCTCAATTACAGCGACTTAACGGAGCGCGATAAATCCGTCGTTTAGCCGACGAGATCGCTTCATCGCTCCGTGTCGAAGTGGAGACCGCTCTCTTCTCTCTCTCTCTCTCTCTCTCTCTCTCTCTCTTATTCATTCGATCTTTGTGGTCTGTGGATACCGCAGCACACGCAGAACTATGTTTCTACTTCATTTCTCAGTTGTCGACAGTTGTTCCTCGGTGACGACTGGACAACGACCACCTAACCAGACACCGAAATTGCGGAGAGATTCGATGTTCACGTGAAGTACATGATCTGTTTGTTGTCAATACGAGTCTACGTGTACGTAGTAACACGGTACGTAGAGACATCGAGCGTTGAAACGCACCTGGAAAGTTTTTGCAAATTTCAACGTAACTCAATCCGACATCTCGGAAAAATAAGCGATATATACTATTCGAACGAGAGAAGCAGGTCGGATTTGTTGTAACGACGTTAACGTTGGACGCTGCTAAGCGCATTAAAGCGATGGCTCGAGACAGACATTGCGAGAGACAGATGTAGCTTTAAAGTCGACACTGTCGTATGTCGGGAACAAAAAAAAAAAAAAAAAAAAGAAAATCAATCTGCCATTTATTTTAGCATTGTCTTCTTACGTTGAGATATAATCTTGAAGATCATATTACGTGCAATTTCTATAGCTTTTTTTACATCTAATTAATTACTTTTTCTGTAATTAATTAGATATCTAGAATTAATCAGATATCTTTTTCTTCTTCTTCTTCTTCTTCTTCTTCTTCTTTTTATTATTATTATTATTATTATTATTATTATTATTATTAATTTCATATTTTATCGGATTATTTTTTTCCTTCATGTTGATATATTGAGCGAGCGAATCTGGCGTTACGCAAAATGGTGAATCTGCGGGCAGTACTAAATTTTCAATATCTGCTGTTGTACGAGACACACTGTATTCTGATTCGCCGTAGAAAATCCGACATAAAGCGCGGTTCAGTCTCTTCATCGACTGTGGGTGGCCTAGATTTTTGTCTACATCTGTTTTACGAGACAAAGTGAAACTCTTTTTTCTTTTCTTCTCTATCTTACTCGAGTAGGTAAACCCGTGCTCGTTGGTTGACGCAGCGATAAATTCAGCGGCCGTGGCGATATGTTTTCTTCCACCGTGCTCAGTCATCTCACCTGCCGTGGCGAAAGAAATTTTTTACTGCGTTTGGGTGTCGAGTCTCGCGCTCGGTCGTCGAGAAGAGAATGCGCGATATCTCTCATCCAGCGGAACCGACGCAGCTTGCACATAATATGAATATTGATGCGTCGGTCTGACGTTAGATAAACAACAACATCGATAACGCCGAAAACTAAAGTAGTATTCTCCGCGGTCGCCGCCGGCTACAGCTCGTGTATGTTTCATAAACGATATGTGCATTCTCGGTTCCCAAGCTCCGAGCTTTGGCCACTTCGCGCTACGCTACATACAGTGTCGCGCGAGAATCGCTCCGGAAATTGCACGATAAAATGTATTTTACGAGCGCTGCTGTGTCGCGGGAATTATTACTCGCCGCGAACTACCAAATTCTGCGGCTGTACGGGGTAAACTGCGGTAATTTTGATAGGCGCTTTCATTCCACGTGAAAGCGATAAAAATCGAGAGGCATTTGACTAAAAGCTGAGGATCTTACCGCTTCGTCGATTAGTTGACGCTTGAGAACTTCTGTAGAGAAAATTATTCAATAAAAATTTATGATTGAGAAAATCATGGTCAAATCGTAAAGAAAGATAACACAGTAGCATTAATCACCAACTCTTAAGCGATAATTTTAGTACCTGGCCACGTATTCTGGACATTTGCATAAAAAACGTATGTGAATTCGCGTCGCGGAATTGTCGGCGGTCGATTTAATATTTTACGCCGAAGAAAATGTATTCTTTTATTTATTTTGTTACGGCTTATCGTTCCGCTTGTCGTCGCGTAGATTTTTCTTCCATTCTCGACGAAACGGAATTTCAGCACCGCGTATTTATTTGATTTAATATTATTTCGAGAAAGCAGCACACACATAGAACTCCGAGTTAGCTAGCGATCATCAACAAGTGAAGTACTCACAGCGATATTTTTCTCCCCGTGATTTATGCATCGGGCAAATGCATGAATGCGTTTTCCTTTCTCAATATGTAATATCGCGCACGAGAAATTTCATGGTTTGACTATTCCTTGTGCTCTTTGTAATGCGAAAACCATCAAACAAAATGAACATTTGCGTTAATTGAATTCAACGCTATCTCATGATCTGCTAAGCTTAACCTTTGATCTTTCAGTCAACGGGTATAAAGTCGCATAAACGATTACTCCCACTCGCGATAACTCGATGACTTCAAACGACCGTCAATTTCACGCCCCGTAAGATTGAATTCCGCCGCCGATGAATTATTAATTCGCATGCACATATAAATTAGTTACGCGGCCAGATGACCCGTGCTTAATACAGACTAATCGAGCCGAATATTTAATTGGCCGAACGATGTGTGTGATATCAACCGGTATGCATTAATATACATATATATACGCAAGACTCAACAAATATGTAAACGGCTTATGATGCAGCTGTTCTAAACTTCTACGTTTATTTCTTACGAAGCAAATGACACATTTCAGTACGGTAAGGAATTTGTAACAACAAAAATGTATCAATCAACATTTTTATTTAGAAAGAAAAGTTTAATAAATAGATTTTAATAATAATATTGCAAACAAATAAAATATATGATAATTATATATGTTACAAAAACATATAATAATATTATAAATATATTTCTGCGTACAATTGCTTTTCTAATACTAAATTCTAATGCAAAATTTTGAACAATGAAGTTTCTGAATTGCAAAGATGTCTCCGAAAAAAGATCCTATTCAGATCCCGTTTGCTTCTTTCGTTCATTTTACCGGTGTCAGATCGTGCCAGCGGCCAATAATGTGGATTTTCGTGAGAGCTTCAAGAGGAAGAGAACGACAACAACGACGACGAGGACGAGCAGCGAACAGAGAAGTTTCCGAAAAGGAGGTCTCGTGAGACTTTATCAACACTGAGGCGCGGCAAAGCGGTAGCGAACCGTGCGACATGTCTTTTTACGATGACGCGATAACGCATTTTTCAGCCGCTCTTCGCGAAAGACCGCAAGATAGAGTGGCACAGTTTCTTTCGTTCGGGCTAGGTAATAAAGCGAGTATACTTTCTCTCTCTTTTTCTCTCTCTAAATAAGAAAAAAAAGAACCAAAGCCGATATGTCTGCCGTTTATATCCGTTTGTGCGAGTGCGACTGCGAACGTCAATGCTTCTTCGATCAAGCTGAATTGCAAGTGATATATATCGGACGCTTCAATGGGAACGAGCAACTTCATTTATCGTAAGCGTTTCACCAGTTGCGTATCAGAATTCTATTTATAACATCGTATCTTGAATGTCCTGTTTTTTTTTTTGTCTAATTTTGCGGTGAGCGAAATTATCGACGCCGACAAACTCTAAATGCACAGCAACCAATATATCAGCGGAATATACCGATGTACTTTAAATAAATTATGTATTTGAGAAGTAAACAATAAATATAATTATGTACCAGGTTTCATATGTAATCGTAACATTTGTAACATGTTTCCCATAAGTTTTCAACATGCGGTAATTTCAATTTTGTCCCGCGATGCACAAAATAGCACAAACAATATATTCACTTTATTTGCAGCACAACAAACACAAAATTTCCATATTATAGTTATATTACGTACATATGTATATATATCTATTTTAATAACTCTGATAAATTAGTGAATATTGCGTAAAGCGATATTACATGAGATAACGCACAAAGGATTATTCGCGAAATATTATAAACACCATATTGGAGTATGCATCATTAGCCAGTGGTGTTCAGTAACATATAACTTGGAGTTTATATTATGCATCAAGACATATCTCAGTCATACTCATGTGAGAGAGCGATAACGGTTGGTATCCTATCCATCAAAATGTTTTACCGAGATTAAATAACATATAGCGCGTGCGTTCTAATTACGATTAACAAGATTTAAGGAACCGAGAACGTTGAGAACGCAGAAGATAGTTATAATATAAAAGATAAAGTTTCTCTTCTGACTTGACGTCCACCCGGTAATGGCCGAGAAAGAGGATATGTTGTATCGCCTGTGTGTGCGTATACGTGTATAAAATATGATCTTATCTGGCGGTCACACAAGAAAAGCTCGTCTTCGCTACGTATTCTCCTCGTGTCGTATTCTTCTGCAGCGACCACCGCTGCGGAATCAAACAATAAATCTCAACGTTGACGCAGGAACACGTTCTTCCTGGTGACGCAGGCTACCTTTCCGCGAACTAAACGCATTTATTGGAAAGTTTTCTCTTACTGATGCGCAGCCGACAGTCAATTACATTCCTCTCATCGACAGACTAAGCTGTCTGCTACATCGTCCAAAAAGGATCGGAACCAGGAGTCCTTATTGACTTACGAGCAATTTCAGAGAAGATTATTATCAGAAAACGCGCGCGCGAGTCTTGCTAGATCAGCATTTTTATTCAATTTGAAATTGTCGATAAAGACGAGCGTACAAAGAAGCACTGACGGTTTCGTATACTGAGAAAGTTAGTAATAAATGTAAAAAAAAAAAAAAAAAAAACATTTAGTGTGTGGAACAAAGTTTTAAAATGAGAGATAATAGTTGTGCAAACTATATGTTGAAATAAAGTCTTTTCGAACACTAAGTTTCTTTTACTTTTATTTTATAACTATACTATTACTTATATAATCATTAAATTTTCAGGCAGAACATACTTACCGCCTATTTTATAAGAAGATTAGATCCCCTTTTTAAATCTCTTCCATTACGATCATATATTTCTGCGCCATTACCTCTCGGACTATATCGATCCCTCTGCGATGTACGAGTTGACCTCCATCATGAAAGAAAAGAGAAATCTCCACCGCAATATACTCCGAGATTCACCTGGGTGACTTATCTATCTCGCATGAGCATAAATAAAATTTGTCCCGTATATCTTTCGGCGCAATTTCTGCCATGATATACACGCACATCGTTTTTTTTTCCATATTGTAGTGTACAATAAATGCGGGAAATACTAAATTTTGCATTTACATTATTTTTTCTCTTCTTTAATCGTGTCTCTATCTTTTTTTTTTAAATTTATTTAAAAAACGTGTATATAAAATTTAATCAGTAGCAGTTGTGTTCCAGCTTTAAATTTTATTGGAGATGTCTTTTTTTATAATGGTTTTTTAAATTTCAAGAGGAAATAAAATGTGAGTATTTTATACGAGATGCAAACTATAAACATCAGAGATGATTTTTCGAATTGAAGTCAAATACGTAGTAATTTATATGGTTTTACGTTTTTAAAAATATATATTTTGCACATAGATCCAGCGTTTAACTCTTATTTCTCTGCTAGATGGAGATTTCTCACATTATGAGAGCTAATATTCGTTCTATTAAAAATTTTATTATTCTCATGAGATAAATAAGAAATATATTTCCTGCTACTAAGTGTATTAAAAAAAAATATTTTTGCTTTTTTTATTTTTGTTTATTACGAGATAAAAACTCGCGTTCGTGCTTTTGGACATTTCTTTCATCGTAATAATCTCGGCAACGCACTCTGCCGAGCGATTGTAAAGTTCTAGAGAATATAGTGGCGTAAGCGAGTTTCTTTTAGCGCTTTTAGTACTGTTTTCGCAGCAGTGCGTACCACGTCAGCATTACTGAAAGGACGACGTTTCAGCAATTGTCTCACTCTTAAATGGATGTGGAAATCGGATGTCGGTAGTTTAAAGGAACCTAACCACTTAGGAACTTCTATTATAATCGCTAATTATAACTTCATTTAAGGAGATTAATGAAATAATGCTACTAATTAAAACTAATTTTTCCATTTGTTGCTATTATTGTTCGGATAAATTTAAACAATAAATGATTTTATGTGTAAGTAACGCCACGTTTAATCTCCTGATAATGACTGTTCTTCGCCACTGCGTTCCGGATTCGAGGCGTATATTCCGGTTATTTAATTGAATGTAAAATATGATTGACTGCGTCATTTCTCTTTAACACGCTTGGTATTCGTCACTTGGGTCAAACTCTCATTATGCACCTTTCACTCGTGATGACAATTGATGTTTACGTCAATTTTATTACGAATAATATTAAACTAAAGTAGAATCTAAAGTAAAAGAAACGTGCAAAATATAGTTTTTAATTTAAAAAAAATCTGAAAAATACGTTACATTTCTATAATTTTTATATATAAATTATATATATATATATATTATTTATATATAATGTTATACGTAAATTATAAAAATAAAAATAAATAATTTCTATTTCTATAAAAATAATTTTTTTAAAGGTTTGTACACAAAGATAAAAATATTAAAATTATAAAAAATGCAAAAGAAGACGCACAAATCTATAGTTGTGTTCGACCTGTTTTCGGTCTAGCGACAAACATTAATTAATCTGATTTTGATACGAATCTTGCTCTTCTTCATGTACATCAGCGCAAAGATTGGCGTAACGAAATTGAACACGAACAAAGGCAAAGTAATGTTCGCAGTTTCTTTTGATCACGAGTGCACTGCCCAGACTGGATTCCTTGCAGCAACCAGTACGATGAAAGCGCATTACTGTGAAGTATGTACCACGGCGTCTGACGTTAGAAATTCGATTAAATAAAAAAAAAAAGAACGTGGAAACTAGCTCGGAGAGAAAGAGAAAGAAAGAAAGAGAGAGAGAGAGAGAGAGAGAAAGGGAAAAAAGAGATTGGACGTTGCTGCATCGCGAAATGCTGCGAGGCGTACTAATCTTCTTGATAAACTTAAAGTAAGAGAGACAGTGATTGGAATCGATAGTCGATAAAGCATTTACCCGTTATTAATTCAAGTGCTGATTTACTTACATTATTTTCCACAAAATGTCTGAAAAATATTACGTTGTCGAGATAAATTACACAGTCAAATTTTCCGCCCAATTGATATTTAAAAGTGATAGTTAATTATCGAGTTATCGAGTAAGTTACATAGAAAATTAATGAATTATTGAACAAAATGTTGAGTAATGATTTTATCTGTTTTATATATTGCCCCACACAGGGCAATTTAATTAAAACATTTTTAACTAAAAATAATTTATTATATAATAAATTATTTTATATATTATATATATTATCACAGAAATATGGCTTTTCCGTTATTCGCGCTAACGCATTTGACGGAAACAATAGTCGATGGTAAAATTACATATACATCACGTCTGAAACAATATAAATTATCTTAGTGACAAATACAAATCCAGAAATTCGTCTTTGACTATAATTGTGCGCTGCAATATTGCGCGCAATAAATCATATTCTTCTGGCACTTGCGTGGCTAATTAATTTGTAACGAGTTCGCACAAGTTACACATTGATAAAGCCGACGTATTAATCATCGGCGAACTGTTACAGAGGCTTCCCTTTTCTCATCATTTTCATTTTCTTTCCGAGTTAATCACCTTGCTACTCGTTCGCGCGCAACTCATGATAAACGGAGAAGAGCCGTGAAGTTTTTAAAACATCCGTTCACGCGGATCTTGATGGATTCTATTTTATACTACGGGAATATCATAAAATATTGCATGCAAATATTTTAGGAATATTGGCATCAACGATTCATACATCGATTTTGGTCGAATTGCGAACGAAATTATTATGGTTGAGGGTATTGAATTCGAAAAACGACGCGATTTTGGCATAAGAGATGAGTAATCATGTCAAAAGCGAGTGCCTACGTCACGTAAGCCATGAAAGCGTATTAAGTATATTTCAAGCATCTTCGAGCAGAATAATGGGGAGAAATCGTTACGGCGTGACAGCGCACTTCTTGGAGCGTTGAAAGCGTCTAAAAAGCGAGAGAATCAAATTCATTTTCTCTTTATATCTGAAGCGCTAAACATGCTTCCGTAGTCTGCTTCCGTCTCTTTATTATCAGCGGGAAGTGTTGTAAATTACTCTTATTTTATAGCGCTTTAGACATACAAAAAAGGCTTGCTCGAAAGATTTTATAATTTATCAAATAGTTTACGTGATAACATTTTTTTGTGTTTCTCCCACACAATTCTTCTTTAATAATAATAATATATAAAAGGTTCCGCATGACTTTATTTTTACAATAAAATGTTTTTATAAGCTCCACTGACTTCTGACACAAACCTCGTTCCATAATACCACGTCGTCGATTCATATTTTCAAGCGTAATAGCCGGAGAGGCACTGCACTTGTTCTTAAACGGCTCAAGAATGTCCAATCGATTTCCTCGGGGCACGTAATAAGACGATGTCTTGCAATCAAGATGCAGTTCGAGGATCATTCGAGGTTGAGGAGGTCTCAATTGTGTTGGAACCGCAACCATTCCGTACAATGCGAGATAGCAGCCTAGCACGTAGACCGAATAAGTAGATCGGATCTACGAAGTTCTGTTACATCGAAAATTAGAAATCGTGAGATCCTTGTAGCACGTGAGAATACACTCACGTGTTGTGTTTCTCGCGAACGACAATACGTTCCGGAAATTATTTCAATTATGCAACCGGCGAGATCGACCGGAATTTAGCAAGCGGGAAAATTGCCCGCAAGCTCTGTGTGATAGGCACAAAATTAGACCGACAAGTTTGTCTCGTGAAAATAAATGTTGAATTTGATTCTGGATAAATGCAAATTTTAATCAAAGATGAACTGTTAAGATTTAGAATATATATATGTATATATATGTAGAAAACAAGTACATGTTTTTTTCGCACAATTTATTAGATAAGTGAAAATAAAGAGAAATCTGTGATAAATGTGACAAAGATAACGATGGTTAATGTACATGTACATTTGATGCAGTCCGGTAGTTTTCTGTCGGTTCGGTTCAGTAAGCACGAAAAGGATATTGATATTCTGTTACTTTCTCACGAATGGCAAGATCAGACTCCGAAAGCTTATTGAGCTTCTGCCTCAGAAGTTGCGCCATCGTTTCCTAAGTTTCCGCGACCAAACTCGATATGCTAGTTTCCTTCTAGTGTGAACACCTCATGCGGTTATCAGTTAGTTAGTAACTGGCAGGCGAAAGTAGTTGGCCGAAGTCTTGTCGTCGCGTTTGAGTCAAACGAGAATCTATGGAGAAAACGCGTATAACCCGAAAGTTGTACTTCTCTTGCGTTTTGCATTAGCAAAAAATTAATTTACTCGACAACAAAATTAATTTTTTTTTTTTTTTTTTAATAATAAACCAACGTTGAAAACCTAAGTGGTCTTTTCATGAAACACAAAGTATAAGTGTAGTTATCAAATTAAAATTATGTATTTATTTGGGATTGTGTGCGTAGAACTGGAAATTCCCTCTTTGCAAAACGAGTTTATATAACGAATGAGTAATTAACAACTCTGTACGTTCATCCTTTGATGTGTTTTAATCATAATATCAGTTCTACGCTCAAATAACTCATATTTGATAAATTACATATTCGTATCTTCGGATTTTAATCAAAGCTTATTTGCGTCTTTTCAAACACGGGAAGCTTTTATTCTTGATATCAGCTTGATATGCATTAACGCGCACTTGAAATTTATATTATATGTACTTTATCGGAGTAAATTTATTATACGTATAATAAAGATAATGTTTTATCTTCGGAAAAATTTGCTGAAACTTTATTACGAATAATTTGCGTTACTTAACTATGAAACACACGTGCGTACAGTTCATTAAAAGTTGCACACGCACGGAAATGAGCCAAGATCGTGCGCTTCGGGAAAAGCGACGAGTTTTTCCAATCAGTTAACTGCATTATTGAGAATTCGCAAACTGGACGAAGTCCAATACGTGCAGTCACGTCTCGCATAAGTCATATGCCGAATTCACTGGTGATGGATGAGCAAAACGAAATGTAATTTTCTGTAGTTCGAACAAGATGACTGAGCACTGAACTTTCAGCTTGTTTCTCAGTGATTTCTTAAACTTTGAAAACTGGCGCTGATGGAGCAACGCTCTACGAAGAAAACGATGCTTTTATATATTTTTATACGCGTTATCTCTACTCTTTTTTTGTGTATTTTAACAATGTATATAAAATTTATTTATTTAAAATTATTACATATTTGTAGAGAATCAAATATAAAATTTTTGTCAAATTAGCTTTCAAAATCATTTGTTGACGATATTATTCAGTTTCTATCGAGATACCGCACGCGACAATGATATATTAACTGCTTTAAAATATTAAATATGGTTTCGCACCACCGAAGTTGGTCGGTGTCTCGATAGCAGCCCCGGCCGACGATATTACATCGGGCGGGGTCGGCGAGATGCACTTTCCGCAGCTCATGGTGACGTAAAGTTTGACCGGATGTAAATTATCAGAGTCTGCAGCGCGCGCTCGAAGTATATATTGCTCAAGCATAGGCGTAGTGCACGAGTAAGTACATTTTGCTAAGCGGATCGCTTTTATCTATGTATAGTGTCGACATAAACAGAAAAGTAAATAAACGCTGCAAAATGCGCCAAATTAAATAAAGCAATGTTATGCGCACAAACGAACG
>QVNW01000288.1:0-91575 GCA_014825475.1 Pseudomyrmex flavicornis
ATCCCAAGGACTTGGCCGTGAGGAAAAGGCAAAAAACCAGGTAGTGATCGTGAGAGAAGGAATGCACGGTAAGGTCGAAATAATAGTCGGCAAGCCACGACGACGACGGTGCACGTTAATGCGAATATGGTATGTAACTGCGGTGCGTCGTCCCGAAGACTTCACGCGTAGAATTTTTTCGAAAAGACGGGAACGCGCGCGCGCGTTAAGAGATTATGCTAATGCTCGCGTCGAGATCGCTATCCGCGATACTTAACCCAAAGACCTCATCGTCTCTCGTGTCTCTCGGACTTCGCGCGGTCTCCGACGGCGCGTTAAATTCCTGCGGGTTATTTCTGCGCCGGTTATAAGCGTCCCGTGCGGATGTTACGATGGCCCCGGCGATTAATTGCGGCGTTGCACGAGCGCGAGTTTCCATTTTTATGTAAGTAAGTCCGATCTTGACCTTCCCGCTTGTCTCGGAGGCTGCTCCTTTGTCAAGCGTTATTGTCATCCGTCGTGCAGCAAGACAATTCGCTCATACGTGCGTTAATAACAGAAATTATTTTTCATTAAGAACGTTCTTCTCTCGCGCGTTCTCTTTTCTAATAATTCTCCGAAATGTGACGCACGGTTGATATAACGTTCGTTGAATTTTTTTTTGTGTTTTTTTTTTGTGTTTGACAACTCGAGCGGAATAGGAGCTACCGAGATAGATCATTTTTCGAGAGCCGAATCGTTTTTGCGTAACGTCGCTCGATCGCGACAGACGGCACACGAACGCAACGATCCTTTCTAGAGATCGTAAATTACGACGGTCATTATCATTCCTTTCGTAGTTATGAGAGTGCAAGCCAGAGATACATGTCGGCCGATACTCGCGCGTCTATTGTGCGTATTGGTCTTGATAACATAATAACCACGTCTGCAGGCTCGATCGAATTCTTCTTGCTCGCCAATAATGACAAATGTCTTCATCGCCGACTTATGAAACGATCGATACGTGTGTGTTACTCGCTGTGCCTCGACTATAGCGAGGTAATGCAAACTTTATAAGCTCACAGCTCACGCTTGTTTCCTATGATTTCCTTGTTAAATAAATAAATAAAATAAACTAGTTAAATGAATCAAATGTCTAACAGATTTTTAATTAGATTACGAGAAGATGTGTCGCTCCGGAGAGTCAGAAAACGCGCGCCCAAAGAATTCAATCTAACCACGAGTGATAAAACCGCGCGCGTGATACCGGATGCGATCAAATTTCGCGGAACGCACACGGTCGAGATATATATGACTCAGTGATTTCAACTTGTTCCGTCGCACTGGCGAATGCAAAACGCTGAAAATTAATATTTTCCTTGTGCGATGGAAACGCGCAGTTCTTGGAAATAAATTCCATTTAATCGTCGACTGATTAATATTAACAGAAATAAGGAGCGTGCTCTAAAGTTTGCTATATTTATAATAGGAGCTCACCATTGGGTAGGAATCCATAACGATCCTCATTCGAGTGTTTCCCACTCCGCGAACGGAGACTGCTCCTCCACACCTCGTTATTTTCTTAACGACGAAGCGGATCGGTCGACGACGCGTCGTCGCGATGACGCGACGCGCGACGCGTGCATGCACGAGGGATGCTTCGCGCACCAGTCTTCGATTGCGCTTTGTCGGTCCATTCGACTAAACTCTCAGAGCGAATCTTTTAGTCACGCTCGAATAGCGCGTGTCGTCCACCACCGGCTACGAGACATCGGTTTTAATTTGCACACTCTGCACTGTCGATTTTCGTGCGATCACTTTTCAGAACGACGTTTTCCTCAACGACATCTTGTCCCGACAGAGCAATAATTTTTACGACCGTTCGGCGTGACGGTGTCAGATGACGTTAGCGCGCGTATTTTTAAAACCGCGCTTCTCGAAACGACGACGATGACGACGATTCCGGAAATCGAGACGAGCGGCGCGTCGCGTCGAGCGCGTGTTTTTGAAAAACTTTGCTCGCGTTTCGACGACGGATGCGATAAACGGATACGCGTCACGTTTTTCTCGTTCAAAGACGCGCGCTCGACGGGATCGGATGCGACGACGCGATCCAGCGACGACGACGTATCTCGATGCGAACACGAGAACGGGTTAAGCGCGCGGCCGATGTGTCGCGCGCTTCGAGCGTACGGAGCGAACTACTCGTGCGCTTTCGCCGGCATTCGGACTCGCTCAGCGAGCTGCACGTCTTGTTCGGTCCAGTGCGCGGGCGGATGCAAGCGGACGCGGCCAACCGCAAATCGGCGGGATGTGCGAGAGAGTTGACTCGTATATACAATTCATCTCTTACACTCGCTCATCTTCCGAGCTCTCCTGCGGTTCGCCGCCGTTAATTAAGAATCGGTCTGGAAAATGCAAATAATATTCTCTCTCGATCGTGATAATGACAAAACATTACATTTAAACGTCTTTACGTACATTATACATGCGCAACTCTCTTTTTCTAATTATCAGAGCGATCCGTCGCATTTTTCTTCACACGAGTTTCGCAAAGTTGTTTAGTAATACGTTAATTATCGTCGCGATGCTGAGAGTCGCACGATATACGCAGCATAAATCAGCATAAAAAACCGCGATTATGTCGTATGTAGTAACAACAGCAATCGTTAACGCAGCGGAATCGTGAGACAACCTACTTTCGACTCATTTAATATAATAATTAAATAGATTGATCGATTGCCAGAGAATTGCTGCGCACCGCGCGCCATGAAATCTCGAAATTTTATTCGCGCTTTTATTGTTTCAATGTTTGCCGCTGAAAAATTGAAAGCTCGCGTCTTTTATTATTATTATTTCACTCGCACATTTCAGAACTCTACGTGAAATCTCACTTTGACGAGTGCTTTCTGAAGAATAACATCTTCGTTCCTGATTGCGAGTCGCTGGTTATAAGACAACCTTCGAGGCACATCCGGACGCATTACATCGGCCGGAGGATGCGCGTCTCTACATGCGCGCAATTACGTAAACCAGATAGTGAGGCCGGCGCGCAGTCACGGTTCCACATATGTGATAGCGCGGAGTCGCATACACGCCGAAACGATCGATCTAAGATAGAGTAAGTGCGGACTGCAGTTCGAAGTAAATGCGCCCACGTAGTCGGGCTAAACAAGGGCAGAGTCGAAGCGGAGATTTGTCCCGTCGTCTGTTCGCGCAGGACACATTAGAATTCTTATTTAAAGCCGAGCTTGTTTTCAACCAGACCGTTACCGCAACATTCTATCACACGCACTCGGAAAAGCAATCTGTTAACATAACGTGTGACGTTACGTAGCAAAAACTAAAGTACTGACACATATGCCGCTAATTACAATTTCACGGGGTTGATATACCCGCGTATTTTGCGGTCGCGGAAATAGCGAAAGTAATATCCGCGATAAAACGCTTCGAGAGAGATACCGGACACGAAATGACGGCGATTTCGCGAGCACGTAATTTGTAATCTTTCATGCACGTGGACGTTGCGACCGAGCGTTGCGTTCTCGCGGTAGATATATATTATGTCGGGGAAAACACAAATTTGATACTTCTAGTTCCTCGCTGAAAGTCCAACGTTCTTTCGTCCGTGAAACGCGCGTCGAGCACGGCTATTAAACCGTTACACAACGATCTCATTTCTGTAAGCAAACGACGTTGGACATCCTAATGCAGGACAGAATCTATCTATCGTAGAAGGCGCACTCTCTCGCATTGGAAAAGCGCGCTTGCTATAATATTTTGTATGCAATTACGATTCAGACGTCAGCGACAAAACTCGCGGCCCCGCGCAGAGAGTAGCACGCTCACTTCTATGATTGTACAAGATACGCTTGTACCATATTAGGCAAACGCGGTAATGCGAGCGTATATCGTATACATGCGCGCGTCTCGTCGCCGTGATTAACAGTCGCGTTATGAAGTGAATTTATAATTTTATTGTGCAACATGCGCTCTTCTGTTTTTATCGCTTCTATCGTGACGCAATAAATCCGCCGTTCTTACCTTAACGCTTGCGCGTTAAGAGAAATTCTGCTTCTTATTTAACACACAAGTTGACTTTTGCGACGTGAAAAATTGATGAAATGCGAAGTGATAACGTTGCCTGATTTTTTTTTTTTGTTTTGCTAAGCGAGTCGATCGTCTTCTCTATTACGTAAGAGCGTAAGCAAAAGTTGTGATAAATTTATGATAAAAGAAAACTTCAATTCTGGGTCATGCTGTACAAAGTTCGATATCGTTATTAAAATTAGTGTGTTGCCAAAAAAAAAAAAAAAAAAAAAACGGCCGCCGTTGATGAAATAAATCGGACGTACGCGTATGCTTAAGCGTGCAGAAACAAATCGATAGTCCCGTGGTCGGGCCATGCGTGCAGCCGTGCACGCATGTAGAGACTGCGTGGGACCTGCCGGCCCCGCCCTTTGCCGACCAGATATCATTACTCATTACGCGCGCTGTGTGTGCGCGTTGTTTATGCGTTCCCCCTTTCTCGATTAAAGGGCTGCGGAGAATCCACGAGCATACGCGCTTCGACTCGGTCTCTCCTTCTTCCTTTGCGATCTTTCGCTGCACGCAGATGCACCGAAATGATAAAACATGCGTCTGTTAGATGAATGGTCTCCGCGATCTCTTTTTTTCCTTTCGATTCAACCGAAGCGATATTTCCGGTTATTCGTCTATTTTTTCAATCTTTTATCGACAAAATCAATTTAAGAGATTGATTAAAAACCTCTCCACAGTTTGGGGAAAAAACAATGTTGAAAATATGTTTGGCAAATTTCTCTGTTAAAATAGGAATCTGTACAATGCAACTATCAAGTAAGAACAAGAACAAGTAGACGAGAAATGCGGTAAGTATCAATTTCTTAGACGTATGTGTTAAAGGTAAGTATATTTAAACCGAACGTTCGGCGCGAATTTCCATTGGCAATCGAGGTGAAGAGACCGTTTTTCTACGTAGATATCTCCGGTGAAATCTACGAAACGCGCAGAGTATGCCACACGTAAGAAAATAATAGTAGAGCGACAATAATTTATATCGTTTCTTCTCTCCTCGACTTCGGCGCGCATCGACACTTGCACCTGCCAGTCGAGAGCGAACCAGATTATTCGCTTAAATACACCGCAGGTACCACCTGATGCGTGTCCAGATACACTGGGTGCTCTTTCCGCTCACCTGACTGTGCGTCACGCGTCTCTGAAAAGATTGTGATATATAATGTCAGTCGAAGAGATCGAAACGGTCGCTTGCAAACGCTCGCTGCATTTGCGTTGCAGGAAAAGAAGCATGTAGCGAATGACACGCTTGGAACGGCGGCGGTCGCGCTGGTGTCGGCTTAGAATGCGATACGTGGGCGAAGAGCTCGTTTCAGCCGGTCGTTCCAAGATTTGACACGCTTAAAAGGATCGGGAGAAAGCAACGAAAATTTAAAAGACTGAACATCCACGAAGACAATGAAAGAAAAACCTTACATGAAAATTTCTTTTCTTGCTTTTTTTTCTCATTCAATCATTTTTAAAATGTAAATTTTTATGTTGCAAAATGTATCATTGACAAAAGAAATGACTTATTCAAATTATTATTGTAATAAATATTTTACAATTTATTACATACGAAGAATTAAATCAAATGACACAAATAACTAAATATTTTTTTTTTTTTTATATGAGAAGCGGGAATTTGATAGAACGAAACGAAAAAAGAACGAGAACAATAACTTACGTGTTGGAAAATTATACATAGATATCTGTCATACGAGGTCAATCATTTGTAAACAGCGTATAACAGTACCACATTCGCGTATTAACATTCTTTTGTATTTCCCCACAATGTAACGCAAATGTAAACGTCTCGCGCTTCGAATCTCCATTCGACGCCTACGTCTACGTCGGTAATGGCATAAGTTATGGGAAAGAGGGGGGCATTGTGTGTTCCTTGAAATACCTAATCCCTGTAAATCACACATCGAATTTACCCGACGCTTGCGCAAGTCTAATCGGTCGTTTCGCACCGCCCGAGGAGTGTATGGAGATTGTAAATTGCGCAAGTGCCGCAACTTGAAGTACTCTACTGACGGTTACAATTAGATTCAAGTATAAAAGTACAAATTTTCTTTGTGTGTTCTTTTACTTATTGCCAAGTAATTTACACTGCAAAAAACTAGAATATATAGGAATATAAAATGCTTCAAAATGTTATCTATAACTAATTCTTTTTCAAATATGAAACGTCTTAACAAATTTACAAATAAAATATTCCACACATACATCCATCGCTTGACTCGCTATCTGACCATTTCTCTTGGATAAATAAAAGATCTATTTTAAAATATATACTAAAGAAATATATTCTTTAAAATATATTTGTCTCACGACGTAGAAATTTACATGTTTATCAGTGTATTATTTTTTTTCCAAGATGTACTTCCACTGACGCGTTTACACAAATCTTTACCAGGTTCAAAACCGATCAACATTAAGATGTACTTTTTTATATTGTGTTGGCGATTCTTCTTCCTCTTCTTCATCCTTCTTCTTTTGATCTGCTTACTTGTACAATATCAGTTAAATAATTGACTGTATAATTCTTAGGATCTTTGTTAGGTAAGACTCTTGTAGACAGCTCATCTTCACGACCGTCATCAGCCCATGTTCCTATATATTTAAAACCGATGATAAATCAATTATGTGTTCATGCATGTATTTCAAAATCTCTATGTTGTGTCACATTAAAAAATATAAAAAATATACTTTGATCATATCAAAACAATAAGAAATTAAAGAACAAAAAGTATACGTACGTAAAATCTGTTGTCTTTTCGAGAATTTACGATGAGGACAGGTTGTGAATTCTAAATCATCTAAATCATAATCAGTAATTTCAAAGCTCTCCATTTTGACATATTATACGATTCTTTTGTTGTTATATTATAACGTGCTTTGTGTAATAAGCACAGTGTAACCTCAAAAACTCTCTACTAAAATATAGTAAATGTATATAGATAACATGTCGTCATATTGAATGGAATACTAGCGCTTCTACTCAGGTGAGATACAGGTGTGCTCTTGCGCAGCGTTTCTCAACAACCAATAGAAAAGTTACTCCGACGTCGTCCATATTGTAGCGGTAAAACGAATCGAATGTTTTAGAAGCAGTCATAAACTGCATTTATTTTGCAAATAAATGGTAAAAAGTAATATTTTATATGTTTTTATGCTTCATTAATTTTTTATTTACAAAATTGACACACGTGCGGATAAGTGATTAGAAGTTATAAACAGCTAATTCGGATATCGATTCTCACGTATCGATATTTAAAAATGGAGGCACTTGGGAGTCAACAGGCTGCGCAGAACCGGACGAAAATTGTGCTTGAGAACGAGCACACCTGTATACTTCGACCATGAGATGAGGTAGAAAGTAGAACTGCTGAAGCGCGGTAACATTCAACATGTATATACAGCAAGGTTCACGTGCGTCGGGACCGATTAAATTGCATAATTCAAATTTCACTTTTAAAGTGTGCTATAGTATGTGAGAAAATATATTTTCTATGTCGTCAGTGCTTTACTCATTGTAGTCACTTTTATGACTCTGTTAAAAAAAAGATATACATGTGCTTTTCTAACAGAATATTTTTTTACTTTTTTTAATTTTTTTATCGATAACAAATTTGAAACGATAAATGCTGAATATACATAACACAAACATGCAAACAAGTTGTATTGCGAGTCACATTGAAAAGACGTTAGTGACGTTAGCAAAAACGATTCATTTGGAATTAAGAAGTCACTTTCGTACAGATAAGAGATAATGATATACTGGCTTTTAACTTGTCTAAAATTCTTGACATAAGCGGAATAAACGGAAAAGTTCACAATAACAGCGAGATCAATTAATGGGAATGTGATATGTTTTACATTAAAAAAAAGTATTAGAAAACTAAATATCAACGATTTTTTAATATTTTAATTTTTTCACCATATTTTTTAAGAAGTGATGAAAAAACAACATGCGACAATTTCTCTAAAATTTTTAAAATGTATATGTAAGCTACAAGCATTTTTTAAAATAAATAAAACAGACAAACAAAGATATAATAAATAATGTTACGTTTGTGTGACATATAAAAGCGTATCGTATGACACACATAAACTTGATGGTTTTATGAAATAGTCAAGAAGAAATATCTGGAAATAGTTAAAGTTGACAAGTGTAATTGTCATGTATAATTGCAATGAAAGCCAACTCTCACAAAAATTAATTAAAACAGTTAAATTATACAAATAAAACTTTGTTATTTTGTAGCGAAATAGACAAGCCCGACCTAAAAACCAGATGTTCACTTTGTGCAATATATTTATGCAAAAACTCTGGAAAAAATAGCCTCGGGAAAATATTAAAACACGTGCAACATCCACATACATTATTCATTAATTCCCAATATTAATTTCCCGAATCTGCTTTGATTGTTGCACACAAACAATTGTTAAAATGTCTAGATAGTGATTGCACCAATAAGAATCTGAAAAGTTTTTAATAAAATCTTCGCAAAGAAATTCGATTAAACTTATCCGATAACGTGCGCGGAATATTACGTTTTTAAGTTTTCCTATCAGCGAAATCTATACGGACGGAACAGTCGACAGATAATAGATATCTGTCGACGCTGTCATCAAAAGTATTGCGCTCAGTTCGTACGCGACGTCTCATCGCGGATGACGGTTCGACGGTTGATTCGACAATTTCTCCTTCGCGGTGTTAGACGTCTCTAATTCGGCACGTCCGTCAGCGCTCGTACTCACAAATCGAAGCAATCAATGTCAATCGATCACCTTGCGTAATCCGCACATATGTTTCTCGCTTAAAATTACAAACATTCGCGTTCTTTCCGAGCAATCAACAATACCAGATACGTTTCTCGCACGTGCTAAATTGTAAACAGTACATCATTCAGCACGCGTCGAAATATATTCGTGATTTTGACCGCAACAATCGGAAATAAAATTTAATCCGCTGAAGTAGTCGATTATTGCGATGTGTTATTGTCGCGGAAACTCGAGTGCGTAAAATAAAATAAAAAGTGTTCGATTGTGACATCGAACTGACAGCGTTGATTGATCGAAGATTGAAACGTCACCGCGCAAACGCATGTTTAACCATGCAAAAGAGTGTGTGCAATAATATAATTGCTTCTTCTGATCTGATTATAATTATTTAATTGAAAATTAAACTCTGTGATATATATTTTGAATTAAATTATAATTACAATTTCAACGATAGCAATCGGCAATATCGTATCGAGCGTGATAAAATCGTTCTCTCGGTGTTAAACGGAAAAAATCAAACGTGGAACGCGTTCAGTTTCTTTGTCTATCAACAAGAAACGAACACGCGCCTTTTTTGTTTGTCTTTTGTTTTTTTCATTCGGCATCTCGGCATTCGATTTGCACGCTTCGAGAGAGGGATTGTTCTCAAAGGAGCAATATCAACCGTCGCACTCATCCAACATTCAGAATGCAATTACCTGCGAAACGTATCGTCTTCGAATTCGATCGGAGAGCTAAAGTCGTATGACTGACTACTATTTCATTCGCTTCGGGGGTATGTGATCTCGCCTCTTGGGAGAATTCTATTAAACATAGCAATCTCGTCGCAAGGCATAGCGACGCGTTACAAAATAATTGCCAGCAAAAGAAGGTTTATTGACTTGACTTGATTGTCGAGATAGTCGAGTCGGTGCTTCTTTGTTTGCGCGCACACGATATACGCGAGACATGATATCAGAATGCGCGGAAAACTGGGACGAATGCGAGCCGAGCGATCTGACGGAGGCCGAATATCTGAACAGAGTGCTTGGACCCAAGTATCTGCCACAGAAGTTAGTGATACCACTCACAATCGTCTACGTAGTGATATTCATCACCGGCATCTTCGGAAATGTCGCCACGTGCACGGTCATCGCCCGGAACGCGTCCATGCGGACCACCACCAATTATTACCTCTTTAGTCTGGCCATATCCGACCTCACTCTACTTGTGCTGGGTGAGCGATTAAAAACAGCAACATCGCTATTATATCGATCGCCTTCAAATTACACGTATTTTCAACGCAGTCTGAACTTTAACAATTAATTATTTTCTGTTATTACGCCCTATATTTCTCTTTGATCTTTAATTCTGTGAAAATTCACGGTGTTCCCGTTTCAGTCAGAAATCAATACGGAGCATCATATTGACGACTAAATCGCGATGTCACTAAATCTGTCAGTGACAGATTTTATTCGTCAATAATACGATTTTGATAATTAAAATAAAAATGATCGATAACGATAATCGGTTCGATTACACCAGGTTTCATTTGGTTATAACATGGAATAATACACCCCGCTATGTCACTTGAAAATCCGTTTGTAATTAATTTACTTTTTTTACTCCAAAGTGCAAAAAAGTGTCAGTAATAAAATAACGAATTTCGTCGAAGAGAAACAAATTGCTTCGGATTTAAAGCCGATAGATCGACAAAACCCAAATGAGCATCTTTTAACACGACGGCGAGTAAAAACAAGAATTACTCGCGTAAATTTTCATCACCTTTTTTTTAATTACGTTTACAATTTTCTTTTTAGTAACTTCTTATTTATTCGTTGCAAAAATATGGAGAAAAAACGCGTGTGATATTAAATAATTATAAATATTATTTTGAAACTGCTGAAATAGCACTAGAAAAATAAAAAAACTCTGATTTCAATTAAAGACTGCTAAAAACTGAAATAAAAAGATTTTAATTAACTATATTTATGTACTTCTAATATATATTTTTTTTTACATAAGATGTTTGCGACTTTTTAGTGTAATTGTTGTTCTTGTTTCTTTTCGCGACAAACAGTTGTTTCTGACAATATGAAAACATGATGCAAACATTTCGAGACAACAAAAACTCGAGTAATTTTCTTTCATGATAAATGCAATCAATTGTTGTTTGTTATCTGTATTATCGCGAAACGATGATTACGATTACTTCACACAAGACGCTCGTTTGCTTACCGCGCATTGACGCACGCAGATACGAAGCTTGAAATTAATCTACGGTTGTTTTACGTCTACGGCAGCAATTGTTATCTTCGTAGTGGTTTGTTTACCAATGGCGACAACAATCTTTGTATTCACTTTATTGCGAAAAATTCACGAAACTGAAAATTTCCTACATGCGCTCAATAAACTAAACTCTCAAATACGTAATTCGGCAGATTTTGAAAATTTTCGCTGATAAAGTAAAAAACACAAATCCAAATCGATCTGAAATCGCTCGAGAACAAAGAAGTCAATTGTTCTCTTTATCTCTAAAGTTCCGATTACTTGCAAATTGTCCGATTATTTGCAAATTGTCAGTCGAGAGTAAAATCACGTTACAATGAGAATCGAAGAGCTTTCATTTAACCCTTTCGCTACGATTGAATCAGCAGTAAAGCTGTACAGATAGTCCTTCTGCGAAATGCGAATTAACGATATTAATAAATATAAAAACATTTAAAAACATTCTCGTAACATTATTTACGGCTTTTAGTGCGAGATAAAGAAGAGAGTCACTATAGTGACTATAGTATTCGTTCTAAAAGATCATTTAGCGGAAAGCCACTCTAGTGGCGCGTAAGGCTTAAAGAGTTAAAAAATCTTTTTGTTCAACGCTAAAAGAAGAGGCCGGACTTTACGAGGGCTTTGATGTCGATTGCAGAACTTTAAAGAATGAACAGGAACGCAGCTTACGCGTTACGCGATTACCGAGTAGCTATTATATTTTGTAGACTAGAAAGGCGTCGTGACATATATATGTACACATTGAAGTCAATATAGGTACTTTGAAAAACAAAAGAAAAAAATAGAGAAAAATATCAAAATATCGTTTTATATTTTCTGTGTATGTGAACAATTCAACATGTGAAAATTCTCACAAGATATATAATCTTTTAATTAATTATTGTAGGTCTTCCCAATGAGTTGAGTGTTTTCTGGCAGCAATATCCGTGGGTGATGGGCGCGGAACTTTGCAAAATTCGGGCATACGTGTCGGAGATGTAAGAAAAATCCCATATTCTTGCCTTTTTATGTATTCCATTGAAATTCGGCGCACTTGATCCTAGGCATTACTCTTTGCAGGTCATCCTACGTGTCAGTCCTTACGATCATGGCTTTTTCCATCGAGAGATATTTGGCTATCTGTCATCCGCTGCGCGTCTATTCGATGAGCGGTCTGAAAAGATCTACTTGCTTTATTCTCGCGGCTTGGTCGATCGCGATTGTCTCGGCGATACCGTTCGCGATTTACACCAAGGTCCACTTCGTTGAATATCCACCAGGTTAAGCCAACACATATGTTTTTTTTCTTTGAACCAAGACATTCTTTGTTTTTATAAAAATAAAAATTTACACACACACACACAACTCTCTTTACATATTTTATATTTTATATGTGACATCAAATATCTATACTTTAGAATCAGGAAATTTTTCGGCTGATTCAGCAATTTGCGCGATGCTTCTGTCCAGCATGCCGAACTATCCGCTTCACGAGCTCAGTTGTGTTTTATTTTTTTTAATACCGATGCTCGTGATACTGATAATGTACACAAGAATGGGATTAAAAATTAAGAAAAGCACTGAGAACGTGCTTGATAAAATACAGGGTACTGTTCATGGCAACTATCGACAGATCGAATCTAGAAAGTCTGTCATCAGAATGTTAAGTACGTAGACATTACAATTTCTATTTCTTCTTCTCTCTCACTTGTAAGGCATTTCGCGAATGAACAAGTGTAATTCACAGAGATCAGATTAACTTAAAACTAGTTTTTCCTTAAGTTCTTGCGAAGAAACGTGCGGATTTGTTTCAGGCGCAGTTGTCGTCATGTTTTTCCTGTGCTGGGCTCCATTCCACGCTCAACGACTGCTTTATATCTATGCCCAGGACTTTCCTCATTACGTGGACTTGAACGAATGGCTGTACATTTTTAGCGGCTGTCTTTATTACTTCAACAGCACCGTCAATCCCATTCTCTACAATTTGATGAGCCTGAAGTACCGCAAGGCATTCAGACAAACTCTGTGTTGCAGAAATAAAAAGCCAGCAAACAGATTATTAAATGAGGAATTGAACAAAGCTTGCAATCGACAAATTACACGTTCCGTTAGGTATGGACGAAATTTTTAACAATTTACATCCATAAAAATGTAAGAATGCAACGTTTTTAAAAGCTCTATACATTATTTAAAAAATGTTTAATTTTAAATAAATATAATTTTAATAATGTTGTAATTTTTAGTAGAATATTTAAAATACTATTCTTTCTGTCTCTTTTCAAAGAGAGATCTGTTGTTTTTTGTTGTTCACATGTAATGTATACCTCATCTGTAATGAGTCCGCATCTTCTTTTTAGATATACCATCGCTCAAGCCAAAGAGATATTTTGTTTTACATCAAGCGGAGAGGAAAATACGCGGAATAACAACAGAAATGATAGAATAACGAGTTTTTCTCAAAATGCTTGCTTATTACAAAGAGAGAATTCATCCTCGGAACCCGTCTTTGTAAAACAGCATTTCCTTGTCCGTTCGCAAATAAGTAACGAAAGTACAACGTCCACAAAAAGATCAGAGGATACTGTTTCCATAACTAGAAGCAGCCTGTAATTTCAGCTTTTTTTTTTACTCTTCCATTTTTAATCAAGTGTAACCTAGAACGTTGTAAATAGTATTATACGTATAATTCTAATTATATATATTGATTAAATATGTGTATAAATCATAAAAACATTTTACGACATTGCAATTGCGTAATTAAAATTATAAGATGATATTATCAATAATGTGGAAAAAAATTTTATACGATTTATAAAACAATAAATAGAAATTTTTATTCTGATCCAAGAATATTTTTCATCAACTCTCTGATGTGAATATTTCCGTACAAATGGCAACGTGAAGTGTATTTTAATAATAAACTATGTTTTATGAAAAAACATACATTTTACTTGATAAAAATCAAGCTCCAGTTTGTTCCGTTACTGATATTATTAATCTGTTTCTGATCGATTTTCAATACGCGATGTATATACGCTTTTGTCATTCTCGCGGTTCCCAGTACAAGATCTAAGAGAAAATTGTAAAAAGAAAATTTGAATAAGACATTTCGCTTATTTTTGTTTTGTTGGCTGAGAAAAGCGTAACAAATTTCAGATTACAAGCTTCTGACATCGCCGATATATATATAAATTCTAGTGTAAAGTGCAAAATAACGTAACCTACGTTTGTGCGCAATTAATGCATCACGAAAGCGTCATAATGAGCAAAAGACTCACTGGTTTGTAGCGAAGTTCTGAAAATGGTTCGATGATTTATAACAAAATGATGGTTTGCTCGATCTACCTCTATTTACAGACGAATCACTCCTCAAACTCGCATCTCGTGTAAAATTTCTCACTTAACCGGCACGAATAAGAACACAAAAAATGAGGAAACGTTCATCCGTTCGCTTTACTACCTTATCGTTATCGTGACGAGCATTAATCGCGCGGATGCAATGAAGAAGTAAGAGTGAGCGCGCGAGTTGCCTGACAAAAAGAGATTTTATTAATTGCTCGTTTTATATATTCCAGTGTGATCAACGATCCACCCCGTTTTTGCCCGCATTCATTCACGGTGGCGAGTATATATAAACGCACGTTGCAACTATAAGAAAGTAACGAATTCAATCATGACAAGTTGTATCGGTGACGATAGTTAATGGTACGTCCGAATGAATCGATAACGTGTCTCGCTTTATGTATAATCTTAGATTAAAAGATAGATACTGCTTTACATAATTGCGATCGAGTTAATGAATGATTCGCCAATTTATCGACTTGGAAAATTAAAATTCCACATCGCGCGCGTTACGTTAATCCGAATCTCGATTTCCCAAATTTGTCCCAAACGGTATGTAGATCGATAATATGTGTGTGATGCACTTGTGATAAATCTCTGATGTATATGCGCGCGGATCAATTTGAAAAATGATATTTTAATGAGGATGTTTTCGCGAGCGTCTTCGCGAAGGGAAAAAAATACATCGGATTTCTATCTTTCAAACGGTTTGACACACAAAGCTCTTTCAAATTTCTGCGATACAATATGCTACATGTTTGTTTTTCTTTTTTTTTTTTTTGCTTTTACCTTTCTTCTAAAATTTATCTTCTAAAAATCGCGACTTTATTCAATTTCGTTCGCTACATTGAGCAAAGTATGAGTTCCGCGCAAACTACGTAGCAATAAAACGTTATCGATCTATTGCAGTTCGCGTTTTACTGTTACTTGCTCGGCATGATACTTCTGCTAGCAGACTCTTATGCAACGAAATTGCCGTGTATGAGTACATACCACGTTTTTCATCAGTATCAAGTGCATTTGCCAAAAGAAGCGATGGCGTTGCGAGCACGTGGCAGAAGAACGTCCGATCTGTCGCAAGGAGTATCGAGACATCGTCGCAAGGACGTGATTCAATTTCTAATTGACAAAAACTTCCGTAATGGCAAATGTAGCATCGTTGATGGTACTTGCTTATTTTCTTTTTTTGCGGAGAATAATCTGTCTATATATTTGATATAGAAATATCGCACATATTAATTATCGTATCTTCAGCTCACGACCTCTGAAATCCATTTTTTGAAACGATGAAATCAATAAAACGAAATTTAATAAAAAGAGAAAGAACTTATTTTTCCCGATAATGTCACTTCGCTTATTAATCAATGAAAATCGCGTCCCGGCACAAGAGGTTTAGACCGATTGATGCGACTATTTCAGACACGCGCGACAGAAATTACAAAGTAAACTCGAAATGTCAACAACTCGATTAAAGGTGAGAGCCGCCATATAATTTCTTTTCATCAATCTTTAATCTTAAATCTCATTTTCAAGCTATTCAGTTTTTCAAAAAATTGTGTGTATGTGTGTGTGTTCTACTTGTTTTCTCAATCCTCTCAAGATGAACCGTCCACTTTATTTTACTAAAACAATGCGCATCGAGTACTCCGGTTTTTTTTTCGGAGTATAATAGGGATCGTGTCGGGCTGGTGGCGCGACATGCTCCTTCGACGGGGTTGAAGGTTGGAAGCGTGGTGGATGGAGCGTCTGGCCCGAGAGCGAACACTGGTCGTCACTTGTCCGCGGTCTGTCGACAGAAGCACTTTTCACTCCGTTTGTTCCGCGTTGAGAATGCATAATGAATCAGTGACATGATCTCGTTTTGGGGAAATAAACAATTATACAATAGAGTCAGTTTTAAGTGAATTGTAATCCGCGCGAGAATCTATTCGACGTGTCGAGAATCGAATTAAGATTGCGAGCTTCTGTGAGAGTGATAAGGATTTTATCGCGAACAAATAATACGATCAGTGAGAACGTCGCAGCGACACGAGGAAGTGATTGATCTATCTCATTAAACGTGTACACTTGTAAAGTATGCAAATACTGGAAAGTAATCTTATCGCTTTCGACATCGAAAGTTTGGAAAATCTAAATTTAAGCGAATCCGAGTACATAACGAAGTACATGGGTGAGAAATATCGGCCAATGTCATTTTTGTTGCCGATCACCTTCGCCTACATGACAATTTTTGTTACCGGTATAATAGGAAATATTCTCACCTGCATCATTATGAGAAAACTATCGACCACGCAAACCCCGACGAACTATTATTTGTTCAATCTTGCCGTGTCTGATCTTCTACTATTAATTCTTGGTGAGAAGACTTTTCATTAACTCTATGTTTCACTTGAGACAAAGTTTGTTTAACATTTTACATAGAAATTACAGTCAAACTCTCTGTATTGTTACTTTTTCTTTCCATTCCCATTCTTTAGCAACAATTTAGCGCATTAAAACATGTCACAAAGATATTTTCACTCTGCGCATGTGCGATCGCGAAAAAAAAATATACGATAGTGGTCAACTGCAGTGGGAATAAAGTATCTTTAGAAAGAAGAAACTTAAACAACAGGAAAAAAGTAACAATACAGAGGTTCGACTGTAATTGCACAATGTATGGCACGTTATTATGTAAAATGTTCACAATTCTTTTCTCTTTTCTCTTATCGTTGCGCTATGTAAATTAGTAACTCATTTCTTCAGATTTTGCAGGAAGTGCAAATCTGAAATTTTGTTGGAAAGTTTCTTTCGCAATTTATTGTAACTCGCAATAAATAAATTGTCCAAGTTACTTGAACAACAGAATGTCTGAAATTTTTCTCTTTCTTGTTAAAAATTAATTTTTTCTACGGTTTATTTTCTAAGTTTTTTTCTATCTCGAATGCTCGATTATTCGGAGGATTTGTCTCCGCTTCGTCTTTCGACGAAGGATTTATCTCATTTTGTTCTATTTGACGCAACGCGTCAAATATCCGCGTGATTTGCTTGATATTTCGATGTGAAATACGCACAGATATACATGCCAATTGTGGCTTACATCAAAAACATATTTTTTGAAGAAACATAGGTTTTTTTCATAAAGATGGATCATTTATTCTCTTACTTGCATTTTATATATTGCATTTTACATATATATATGTACGTAAACTATAAGAACCTATTAGAAATGACCGATAAATATTATCAATTTGCTAAAAGACAGACGAAATATAATTCTGTTTATTATTGTGTTCTGAACAGAAATTTCTTGCAATTAATCAAGCATCATTTTCCTTGCGTGTTTTAGAGAGGAAAAAGTACACGATTTTTCACAGATGATGCTTGGCATAAGTCAAGTTTTTTCTCGCTGTAAATAAAATCGGACGCGCAATCTTCGATATATCTTCTCGTTTTGTTCTCTTTCATATTTCCCGACGCGAGATCTGCGCACTTTAAACAGTCTGTCAGTCAGATTTACAAGCGTGATTAAACGATGATATGAAACAAATCCCCTGTTGTTTTGACGTTACGAGAAAGAAAAAGACTTAGGTCTCTGGTCTATTATTTTAGTATGTTTAAAAAATGCACCGGTAAACTATTGCTTTTTAATCTGCTTTTCCCTCTTATGTTTGATTCTCAAGAGATATGACAAATCTATTTACGCGAGATTCGGAAAAACATTCCTTTATCTCTTTATTATTATTTTCATTTTTCGTTGAGTTCTTAATCGAGTGATTTTGTCATTGATATTTGTGCTTCACAAATCCTGTAACATCGTAAAATGCGAACGATATGAAAAATGGAAGCTTTATGTCGACATGTAATATAATCACGAACAATATCTGTCAGCTTTGTGAACATAATTCATGACAGTGCATTTTCAGAATAATTACTTAATATCGAAAAATAAAGAACAAAGACGAAGATTAATTGGGTCAAATTACTTTTTATTTCCGACTTTCTCGTTCTTCTACACGGTGTACACGGTTTATTGTCGCGCTTTTTACACGCTCTCTACACGCGCGTTATTTATTTTATCAATATGCACGTGTAAATATCTCATACATGCAATACCGAAACGAACTGTCGAAAATACACATTTGATAACAGCTCGAGCAAGTCAAAAAAAAAAAAAAAAAAAAAAAGCGCTTTTTGAGAGAGAAATATTTTTTGTTTGCAGGAGTGCCCAATGAATTGATGATATTCTGGGAGAAATATCCGTGGACACTAGGACTGAGTATTTGCAAATTACGAGCGTATGTGTCAGAAACGTAAGTTCGATCGATATTAAAAATGTCATTAAATAAAATGAATTAAAAAATAATGTAAAATTTAAAATAATTCAATTATTTTTTATTTTTATTTTCACACACTTCTCTCGAAGCGCTAACTGTGATTTTTACGCGTTTGTTTTTAAGGTCGTCTTACGTGTCGGTGTTAATGATAGTTACTTTCTCACTGGAGAGGTACTTAGCGATATGCCATCCCTTTCAGTTGTACGCGAAGAGCGGGATGAAACGACCTGTAAGATTTATCATGGGCGCCTGGTTGCTAGCTCTCGTATGTGCGCTACCTTTCGGGATTTACACGACCGTCAATTATTTAGAATATCCCGCGCGTGAGTGTTCTGCTATTTTTGTTCGAATACTCAATCTTGAATCTTATTTGTTTGACACGCAGACACACGACGTAAGCAGTTTCAAAATTGTTCATTTGGAGCGTGAGAAATCTTGCGTTATGTTTTTCTAACAATTTTATTCACAGAATCCGGTCGTCGTTCCGAAAAATCGGCCTTTTGCGCAATGTTGTGGCACAGCATTCCTGTGTTTCCGCTTTACGAGCTCAGCTGTTTCATGTTCTTTCTCGTGCCGATGGTGTACATAGCGGTGGTCTACGTGAAGATCAGTTTTCGAATAAGACGTAATAATTTGAGGCACAATAACGTCAACAGTTCTGTTCACGGCGACAGGCATGCTCAAACACGAAAAGCCGTTCGATTGCTCAGTAAGTTTTCTATTTTTCCCGGATATCGCACGTAACACGATATCTTGTATTGTTTAAGCATCACATTCTCAATTGTCTTTAATAAAACATTTCATTGCGAGAGATAAACGATTAATGAGTTTGCCGGTGCAAAAACAGAATTAGTTTAAAAACAACTGCTTAAACATAATTTTGCATTAATCGCAAAAAACGATCAATTCTATTGTAAGAAGATGCGATAACGCACAATGCAGCTTTCTGTATATTTCTCGCTTTCTTTAGAAAGGAATAAAAGTGCCATTCTAATCGCATTTACAAAAAGAATTTTCTCTCGGATTTCAGATGTCTTTAATTCTTTGTTGAATAAATGTTCGAGCAGAAAAGTTCATCGTATCGTACTTCTTCTAAAAGATTAAGTTTGAATAATTAATAAAAACTGTTAAAAAAAGAGTCTCTTGCGCAGGCACGTTTCGGAATAACAACTCTTGGGACGAGCTCCTAAAGAAACAGATTAACGTAAAAGAGATAAACCAATATCTCTTACTTCCAGGTGCGGTAGTGATAGCGTTTTTTATGTGCTGGGCGCCGTTTCATGTCCAACGCATATTGTACGTGTATCAAATACCGTTACTTGAGGAAATCGACGAATGGCTATTTCCAATAGCCGGGCTTCTTTATTATTTTAGCTGTACAGTGAACCCGATCCTGTACTGCATCATGAGCAAGAAGTACAGGACCGAGTTCAAAAGGATACTGGGATGCTCGGGGATACTGACCAATGTGGAAACACAGCTTTAGGTGAGCAAACAATAATTTAGATGCACGAATATAATATATAAACACATTTGTCTCAGAAGCGTGTATTCCCGACAGTAAAACTCAGATATTTGTTCGTGAAAATTAATAAAAATTATTATTATTGTTGTAAGTCTGATGTGTTTTATACAGATAACGCTTACAATAGAATTTGTTTTCTTTTAGAAACATAACCGGCAGTTAGAAAATGGCCAAAAAGTAAGCAATTTATTCGCAATATGAACGCGGCGTTTATGAACCGGCAAGTCAAAGACAGTCGAAGGATAAAAAGCTGATCAACGAAATGTATGATATTTATATGTTTGCTTTTTGTTTTAAGAAGATCGAGAAATTTAAATTATATAAAAACTTTGAATAGTAAGTATTTTTTGAAACACTCTTCATTCTATGTTATCATTCAGTAATTCACCAGATTTCACACGAATGGTGGAGAGGATTTGTTGATTTCGCGTCAACTAAGTGTCCAAATAGGAGAAACCGTAATTCGGCCAGTATGTCCAACAGTTCTATGGTCTCCGCACATAAGCGCGGCCACGGTTAGGTGAACGGACGTAATATCGATAGAACAATGAACGTACTCACCGTGGCGGTTTCCACGGCGATCATCTCTGTGATTACGAGGCGGTGGGTGGTTGTCACGTTTGGCCAGTCATTACGCATCGTGCCCAGCAAATTCAGTGTGTTAACTGGTTCAAATTTTCTGTGTGAAAGATAAACACAAAGATATACATGTTTATATATGTAAATAAACATTATATAAGATTTCAAAATACAAATAAATAAAAGAGAAAATATAACTATTGCTTCGATATGTTTTTGAACTTTTAAATTTTCACTGTCATACGACAGTATAATTAAATCACATCTGCAGACCAAGTTTATACGATTTACATCCAGTTTGTATATGTGTACGATTTAATATAATCTTATTTTAATAACACAAAACGATAAAAATAAGACACCGACACAATCTACATCGCCAAATTTATACAATTAATAATTAAATGTTTCTAACTGGGGCGCTTCTCAAATAGAATCTGCAAATAACATATTATTCTGAAGCAAACACTATATACACGCTGAATTGCCAACATTGTTATAAAGTAATATACACGCGATATCAGGAGAATACATTTTATATACAATATCAGGATATATAATTCGACATGAATGAAAGCTCGCTTGCGGGCGCAACACGCGGTGAGCGCGCTTTTTCGCTTGAAGCGCGTCCCAGCAAAATCAATAACTTTTATATAATTTTAATATTTATATGTAAAGCAACAAATAATACCTCGAACTTTTTCCTTGTAACCAGTTTCTTTATCGTATCTTAATATATTCGATTAAATTTAAACGCAGAAACATGGAACGAAGGGATCTGGCGGGAACATGAGCGAGAGACAGGAACTAACATGAACTATGTGTTATCTAGAGGTCTGTTCCTTCTCCTGCAACTGTAACTGTGATAGCTTGTGGAAACAAGACTTAAGGTCATAGCGCCAAGATCATTGCATGACAACACATTAAATTTAAACAGAAACAAATTGGAAATTCTTTCAGATGTAACTTATGTTCGACAAAATATTTGTTTGTGATTGGTTGATTGATTTGCTTACGATTTTAAAATTACGACTAAACTTTTGTGTACAGACCTTTCACTTTCAGCTACTGATTGTCGAACGTTACCGCTAGATAGCATAGTGTGTCATCTCTGTGTGTCATCGTGTGCCGCCAGAACATCTGTTTTGAATGTTTTAAATTGTATCACGTGTAAAGTTCTTCGTAGTATACATAATGTTAAATAAATATGTAAAGAATAACAAGATGTGCGCAAGAATATATATATAATATCTCTAGTGTTTTTACCTTAACTAGTTAGTTAAGTATTTTTTAAAGTTTTTTTTGTTCATCACAAAGATATCAATGAGATAAGGTATCTGTGTAATTGCAATTATGAATGCTGTCAGTGCAAATACACAGGTCTCGAAAGAAGAAAGGGATAACGCCTTGACAGTTTATCACAAGCTGAAATTTTCAAAGGAAAGCAAAAATTCTTTTGATGTCACTGACCTTGAACGCAGATCTCTTGCTGTGAGATACATGACAGGAAAGTTATTGTAAGTTTTAACATTTTATCGCGCATTTTAGAGTCATCACGCAGTAATAGATTGATTTAATTTATATGAAATATATTATTATGCAGTGATTCGGAGGAAACAGCAGCAATTCTACTTCGGGAAGATCTTGAAGACTATCGCACTTTAACAAGAAACAACAGAAATAATGAGAACTCTTATTGGAACCAGATTGAATCTCATCTGCCAAATGTAAAAAAAGAACTTTTTAATTGGGAATGTAATGTATGCGAAAGTGCTACAGTAAATTTTGTAAAACCTTTGGCTTGCCAAACCAACAATACTTTAGCTTGCAAGACAAGATCTTTTAGTGACAAGGATATAGAGAAAATAATAAATAACTCAAAGAAGACAAAACATACACCTGAGAGGAATAGAAAAATCTCTGCACAACTGCAAGCAGCTTCTAATCAAAATTCAATTAAAGAAGTCACATTGAAATCAAATAATAATAATAAAAACAATGTATTCACATGCTTTGCAACTACTTCCAGAAACAGTAATTTTAATATGTCATTAGATAACGAGAAGCAAGATGCATCTAAAGTGCAAGTGAAGCAACAATCATCTTCTTACCAAAAACTGGACAAATTTGTATTAAAATCTTCTACATTACCCAATAGTAATACTAGCATGAATGGAATAACTAAAAGCTTGTTCAGTACGGTACATCCAAATGCACCAAAATTAAAACCAGCTCCTCCGCCATCTACCAAAGAAGATGCAGGAACTTCGTTTGAATCTTTCAGGAGCGCCAGAGATGAATTGCATATCCAGGAGATGAAGAAGAACAAATCAGCGCCAAGAAAGACTCTAGGTGGTCGAGGAGCAGCTAATACTCCGTATGTCTGCCCGTTTAAACAAGACAAAGAAAAATCAGCGCATAACAATAACGCTACATCACAAAGTAATAAAAACAATGAAGAAGATGAAAGGCTGAAGAATATCGATCCGAACATGATTGAGTTGATTAGAAACGAGATTATGGAATCTGGCAAGACGATAACATGGGACGATATTGCAGGACTTGAATACATCAAGAAAATCGTGAAGGAAGTGGTCGTGTTTCCTATGTTGAGACCGGACATCTTCACGGGTCTTCGTCGTCCGCCCAAAGGGATTTTACTCTTTGGTCCACCAGGAACAGGAAAGACTCTCATTGGCAAATGCATAGCGTCGCAGAGCAAATCTACGTTTTTCTCCATTTCAGCGAGCTCATTGACTTCGAAATGGGTGGGTGAAAGCGAGAAGATGGTACGCGCGCTGTTCGCGGTTGCCAAAGTCCATCAACCGTCCGTTGTCTTTATCGACGAGATCGATTCGTTGTTGACACAGCGTTCCGACACGGAAAACGAAGCTTCCAGGCGAATGAAAACAGAGTTTCTAGTGCAGCTGGACGGCGCGACGACGTCGGAGGAAGATCGTGTTCTAATTGTTGGCGCGACTAATCGGCCTCAGGAATTAGACGAGGCGGCGAGAAGACGTCTCGTCAAGAGACTGTACGTTCCTTTGCCGGAGCTGGATGCGCGCAAGCAGATAATAAACAATTTGTTGGCCTCGGTGCGACACAATCTTGATCAGGAGAGCGTGACGAGAATCGCGGAAAAGGCGGCGGGATATTCCGGGGCCGATATGGCAAATTTATGCAAAGAAGCTAGCATGGAACCGATACGGAGCATTCCCTTTAGTCAGTTAGAAAATATTCAAATGGATGATGTGAGGCATATAACAAGCCAAGACTTCGACAACGCGTTGAAAAATGTGCGACCTAGCGTGTCTCAATCAGATCTGAAAATTTATATCGAATGGGATCGCACTTACGGATCTGGCACTGCACAAAACTATACAGCAACGTGATAAGGTAATTATAACGTTTCGATTCTCAACAACAGATTCATCCCTCTAATAAAAGTGTATATAATAGTGGAGATAAAAAGAAAATATTTCTTGCCATAAAACGCTTTTTTTTATTACATTTAATGTACAAATATATAGCGGTTGACTTTTGTGCATTATACACGCACTTATAGTACATCACGGTCATTGTAAGAAAAATAAAAAAGGGTTTTTTCGCTCTCTTCTTATCTTCTTATTTTCTTCTGTTTTTTTTTCTTGTTTTCTTGGTTTGCTTCACTAGTAATGGTGGTACTAATATAGTATAAGTTCACAATGATAGTAGTGTGTGTACTAACGAGGTCTAAGTTCACATATCACCGTTTACAAACGAGTCACACAAGGTAGACATATCAAGCCTACGGTAGATTTTACTTCGAGATATTACAATACTTTTTAACTTAATTACTTTGTTTTTAACAGTCACGACCATTTTTGGATCACGTTTCGATTTTTATTATTTCCAGGTAGATAACAGGAAACCATCGATATATATATATATATATATATTATATATATTTCACAAACCAACAATATATTATATTTTCAAATCAACAGTATATATTATTTGTCGACATGAAAAAAACATTTTTTTCTATTCATATTTTTCACAAATTCTAAAACATCGAATATACATCCAAACACACTTTCGTTTCACTATTAAATCAAAATCGATTATGTTCGCATGAGCTTTGCTGAGAGATTTTACTTCAATCGTAGTTTTTTTTTTTTAAATTACAAAACCTATTCTCTCTCATCTGAAAATTTAAATTTTACACGTTTACTAGAGTTTGTTTTTTATATATCTAAGTAATAAGTAATTTCACAAAAATCTCTACGTTACTTTGATCAGTTTACGTTCGATGGTCCTCGTATATAATGAGTGATACAATAATTTTACACGAAATCAGCCTAAAGTTCAGATAGTTAGTGCAACCCGTAGCTCAGAAGAATGTTCCTCGTCAGTCTTTTTCACTTTTTCTCCCTGTTTATAATTGTTTTAGTGCTTTAGCATATTATGATTTCATGCTGATTCTTCTTCGACTCATTTAAAGAGAGAGAGAGAGAGAGAGAGACGTATCATTGAGCATTAGCAGTTTCACGATCACCTAGTTCTCCGTTTGGTGTTGATTTATTCGTCTTCATCTCCTAGATATATAATTTTTCTCCGGCACGCGCTCTTGGAGGAAATCAACAAATACAAATTACAATACGTAACATTCATATGTTATTATACATTGAAACAGGAGATGATCTTTCATCGAATATATTTATATAAATTCATTTTGTATCTTTTATTACGTATTTCCTGTTTTTTTTTTTTTTTTTTTTAAAAAAAGGCGCTTCCTGTTTTTGTTTTACAGGACGGTCCTTTCGAAGTAGAAATGACGCGAGAGTTTGTTACAGGCTTATATAAATGCTGAAGCCTGCAAGAATAATAATTTTCTGATTTGCGCGTCTATCGTCACCGCTGAGGTTGTTCCTGCTGATCGTTGCTGCTGTAATCCTCATCATCATCATTGTTGACGTTCGCATTCAGACTGGCGATACGACTTGGTGAGCAATTGCCCGTGTTAGGCGATGAGTTCGTTGTCACGTCGGGCGGCGTGTCCGAAGACTGCACTATCAAAGAGTCAGAATTCGTATCGCTAGTCGCTGTACTATCATTGTCAATCTTGCGATCTATTATCATGTCATTGGTGTTATTAGTGCTAATTAGGTGACACTTTTCCTCTGAGCAATCATTGCTGTTATCTATATTGTCGCAATCTTCGATGGTGCTGGATTGTATTGTCTTGGTGTCTTGCTGATCCGATCGATCAATCTCTTGACCGTCCTCCTGTCAAAGTTGTTACAACATTTATTGTTTAATAAAAATATTATAGCGATTAAAATGAGAAACGACAAGAGGAGTTTTTCAAGCAGGCAATAACAATAGTTAGTTTTCAGTAAAGAGTAACAGGATACCTCGCAAGTGTCGGTTGTCTCGGTTTCATGGTTATCATGATTGTTGTAAAAATGATCAAAACTGTTGTAGCTAAATGTTTCCTGTTGATATTTCTTTTTCTTGATTTGAGCGGTCGTTCCGCCGCACAATTTGTCGTTTTTATTTGACTCTTGATTTTCCACGTTATAAGTCGTGTTCACAATTTGATCTACATAAAGTCCAATGGACAGAGGATCCATGACTACCGGTTGTGTGTTTCCGCATCTGTCGTGCTGTTGGACAGATTCGAAGGTCTTTCTACGCGCGTTCAATAAAAAAAAAACAACATATTTCTATCTCATTTTACAACTGTACCGACATTGGTCTGAACGTTGATGCATTCCGCTTCCGGGTCCGGCCTCATGATTGTTGTTATATCCCGATCACAGATCGGCAATGTATCGAAATTCGGTGTGGGATGATTCACCACGTCAGGATCCTTCGCACGAAAAGTTTATTTCTTTCGTGCAATCTAATGCATATCTCATCGTACATATTTTAGTTGTACCTACCTGTAAGCAATAGCCGAGTCTCTCGGCAATAGTGGAAAATTTCGGTCTATCCTCAGGTCGCGGATGCCAGCACCGCGTCATAATCCCGTAAATAGGATCCGGACATCCTGGGGGTTTTTCGAGACGGCCACCGGACGCCACCATTGACATGACCTCTCGATTCGCGCAACCGGTGTAGGGCATGTATCCGAACGACATGATTTCCCAAAGAAGCACTCCGAAGGCCCTAAAACATATGCGTGATCCGCACTAATGATCCGGAGAGCTCTCAACGTAGTGGATTTATTTCTCAATTGTGCAGTCAACGTAGTGTCTCTCACCAGACATCGGTCTTCGTAGTGAATATGCCATCTAAAAAGCTCTCAGGCGGCATCCACTTCACGGGCAGCATGGCCTTACCGCCCTTTTTATAATAGTCGCTTCGATAAATGTCCCTCGCCATGCCAAAATCGGCGATTTTGACGGTGCGTCCCGGACCCTTCGTGGTCAACAAACAATTTCTCGCGGCTATGTCTCGGTGTATGAAACGCGCCTCTTCCAGATATTTGCAGCCGTTCGCGACGTCGTAGCCGCACATAATAAGATCTACCATAGTTAATGTTGTAGGTCGGTCCTGCGAAATTTAGATAAATAATACGCTTTAGCATTCTAGAAATAAACTTCTTTTACATAGCAATTTCTATTTTTTCGAACGCTCACCGATCGAGGTCTTTCTTCGCGTAAGAAATTCTTCAGGTCACCTCCCGCCAACAATTCGAGTATGATGTATCTCGGATGCTTCTCGAACGAAACGCCGATAAAGTGCACTATATTCGGATGATTAAATTTGCTCATTATTAATGCTTCCATCATGAAATCAGCCTCTGCCAAAGACGTGGATAGGGACGGTAGCGTTTTTACAGCAACAGGTTGCCCTTCGTCGTCGGACGGGTAGGTGCATATACCCTGATAAACTTCACCGAACGCGCCTTGGCCAAGCGGTCTGCGGTCAAGATTGATTTTTTCATGTTTTTTTTGTACTCCACAATTAATGAAATAAATAATTGTTTATTCTATTTTTGTAACTAACTTCACTAATACAATACACTCGCGGGGTATTTGTTGCAAGTCCTTAAAGCTATAAAGATTGCCGGCAAATTCGTAGTTGGGATTGAATTCGGTCAGTATTGTCTCCGATACCGTACGTAGAGCAGTCAATTCCGTTCCATTGCTAGACGTTGCTTGGCCGCGAAACATGAACGGTTGATTATTTCGGTATCGTCTGTCTGTTGAAGATTAAAATTTTCATTGTTTTTCGTTTTTGAACTTGCGATAAAAGATGAAATGATGCATTCTATAAACTTACAATATATTATTAAGCCAATTATAGTAATGGCAAAAAGGCTAGTGACTGCGAGTATAAGTAGAATCACGTACGTCTGCTGTGCACTTTTCATAACGTCTGCTACTAAAATATAATACGATATAATTTTATTTCATTAAAAACATTTCAAAAACAAAAAATTGCTCAGTAGTGTTTAAAAAATTAATTATTCGTGTGAGACCTGTTGATACTATAACGGCATTCTGTTCTACTCACTGACACAGGATCTAGAGTCGTTGCTGAGAAACCAACCCTGAGGACAAAGGCACTCGGTTGCATACAGGAATTGATCGAGAGCGATACAACGATAATTACAACCACAGCCGCTGATCGCAGGTATGACGATAACCTCGCCCGGGCCAGAATGAGCTTTTCTTTTGAAAAAAATGTTTATGAGCCTCTGATTGGCGTACGAAAAACCACCCTCACCATTTCCGTTATTCGTCGTTAGTCCGCCTGAGAAAAAAAACGATATCGCTTCAGACTATTAATTCTGATAATCGTAATTATAATTATATATGCAAGATATTATCAACGAGATTCATAATTCTACTTTCATTTACATTTAAGACTTTTATCTTACCAACATATCCACCGCCGCCACCTCCTGATGCGTGGCAACCGCCACCACCTCCACCGAAACCACCGTTTCCGTAATTGTAAATTTGATTTTCAGACACTTCGCAACCGATTCCTCCTATACCACCGTGAAGCAGTGGCGTCCCTTCGACGTTTTTGTGATAGGAATTGTTGGTCCACGATGTATTCCAACTGCCACCAAATCCGCCTATTCGAGATTAGACGATTTGACGTTTTTTTCACACGCAACTTTAAAATTTTATGCAAAACGTTTTTCAGTCACCTCTGTCTTCGGAAGATATAATATGTGTAGGAAGTTTAAGATTTCTAGAAAAAGGACCGTATCCATGTTGTATTCCGTTGTCCACATAAGGTCCTGGACCCAAACCACCGCCGCCACTCGCAACCAAGATAGGTTCTAGCTCGCCGTTAGCTTTCATCTATAAAAAATAAATAATAAAGACTAATAAAAACGCGCTTATTATTGTATTAAAAACACAACAAGATCTGTTAGTGCTTTTATTTCACCATGAAAATAGCAGTTGCGCCACCACCACCGCCACCGCCATTCTTAAACTCGAGTTTCTGCACTTGTCGCACTGTCGAGGAGACATCGCGATAAACTTCCGAGGTGTTGTGTCGACAAGTAGTTATCCGCAAGCCGAGATTCTAAATAATTATCACAAACAAAAATATAGAACGGTCAATGAGATATTCCACAATTTCAAATTTAATTTCCATGAAAAAAAGTAAGTTTAGAAACATTGTATAGAAACATTGTTTCCACATTATCAGAATACAGAGCATTCTTTTCCACAATCGTATTATTAATACACACTCACTTTGTGACATGCATCCGTTCCTGGTTGACCAACCATGAAGTACAGCTTGTCACCTTTTTGTAGCTCTATCACGCCGCGAACAAGAGCACCCAAACTGATACCTTTGCCAGTCGAACCCCTTCCTCCTCGTGCCCCAATGGCTATCAATCTGTTATGTGAGGACAATTTAATTGATCAAATGAACTGAAAGGCTGGATTCGCTATATCTTTGGACACACGCGCACACTTTCTCTCTCTCTCTCTCTTTCTCTGTTTTCTTTCGTATCTGTATCATAAAAAAAAAGAAGTCTTTTTAGATCTCTACTAACGTGTAATAATCACCACGTGGTGCGGTCCAACGTTGAATTCCATGCAAATGAAAGGCTGGCGCGTCTTTTTGATCGAATATCGATGACGGCACAACAAATTCCACATTAGATTTGTTACTGTACTTTTCAGCGCATTGCTCGGCGGTGGGGCCAAATCTGCCGGTGGCTCCGCAAGTTGTGACTCGAATAACTGACAATAAAATAAAATAAACATAATAAAAATTTCTTTACTTTGTTGTGCAACAAGCATTCGTATATTGACTAAATCGCGCGAACAAACAATTTAATAGTTGACACATTGATTTGTTTTGTGCCCACCTGTCTTGTTTGAAAAATCCGGATATTGGGGCGGTACTTTTTCGTGTTCTATATTGGGATTGTAATAATCAAAGTTTCCCACTATATGCTTCGGAACTCCTACAAAGAAAATATATTATTTTGCACAGATTTCTTTTACCAAAAAAGTACCGAGAAAACGAATAAATCGTTACAACGCGATTATTAATTGAAGTTACCAATGGCAAAACATTCTCGACTCAAGGAAATATCGTCAATCGCCACATTGCTTTTCCCGGAAAACGATTTAGCCGCTTCGAATTGTAAATAATACCTGTAATGTCATATTACAGAAAGTTTAATTTTTCAGCTCTGCGGACGATACAAGTTAATATTACAACGAGTGATTTTGTCGTCGAAATTTTTTGCGTTATTTACCTATATTTTATTTCAGGTAGAGAAACTACCGCGCTCACCCAAGCGTCTCTCATGTTGTATCCGTAGGACCACCATAGCTTTTGGGTGATATTTTCATGCGGTTTTACCTGAACCAAGAAGAGACCGAGAGATGCGCTAGTCGGTGCGTACTTGTGATAGAAAAAGCGTATCTAAAAAAAAAAAAAAAAAAAAAAAAAAATTTTTAAGATGAAATTAGATATATAAAATAAAAAACTGTGTGCCTGACATTTATTAAATATAATTCCAAAAGACCTTCAATATTATAAAAAAAGCGCAAATTAAATTACAAACATACTTGGCATGATTGATAGTAAGGACTTTTATGGTCGCTGCTGTAAGGTGGTGTCGGATTGTATAAAGTACTTTGAATAGTGCCTCGGCTGCCGTATTCAGAGGGCTTGCCGTTAATTTTAGTTGCCATATTCACGTACACATACGTTCCTGCGAAATAAATAACAAATTATTATTATCACGCACTCCCCTTCACTTTAGTAGATCAAACCTGTTTTATTCCGATAAGTGTGATCGTAGCTCGGTCCGGTCTTTTCGGATGGCGTGGGACCGCTGTGAAGAGTCCAATTCAAAGGTCTTCCGGGAACATTTGCCCATCCACACCAACCGTTCTCGAAGTTGCACCTGGCGTTTTCGGGTATCTTGTCTGTAGGTTTTTAATCACTTGAATTTTAGTCTTTTACGAATAACGAAAATAAAAAAATTTATCTCTTTTCTTCTGTATTATAAAAACAAATATACAAAAAATTTCAAACTGACGAATTTTACTTACCGCAATCTGCCTCCTCGTCCTCGCCGTCCATGCAATCTTTCGTAAAGTCGCAAATACGAGTGTTGTTCAGGCAAGTGCCGTTTTTGCAATAAAACATGTTCTTCGTACAAGTGACATTGACCGACGTGAAATCTACACACAAATTTAGAAAAATTGAGATTTCTTAAATCTCAACCTTTACAACATAGTATGTGAGCTAAATTATTTCAAAATTATTACAGTTACCTTTGATACAGTTACTTAGCTGAATATTGTCAATGCCAATGCTCGAACTGTTACTGGGTACAAAGATCTCTAAAACTAAGTGGTAACTAGGATCATTTTCGCGTAGCTTAAAATAATGTTTCTCCCATCTGTAAAAACGAATACATTAGATCTTTTCGCGAAAATTTTGTATTATTCACGGAAATCTATTCATATTACACACATAGCTTTATCATTCCCTGCCAAGTTCACCGCATTCAAGCTCGTACTATTACTTTCTATGACGAGATTTATGTATCCACCTTCCATTTTCAACTGATACGACCAGAATTCAATTTCGCAGTTCGGCCGTGTGAGCAACTTAGACCATATTTGGACGTGTCCAGGACCCGAATCAAACCATAGAAAATGTCCTGTAAATCAACGCGTTGTTTTATTTATATTTTATAACTTGACTTCGTTTCTCCTAAAAAAAAAGAAAAGACATTTGAAGTTACCTTGCGTAGCGTTGCTGGCATCCGTGGTCGGATACCTCGTGGTTGAATCGTTAACGTTCGAAGGTTGCGCCTGATGGTTCTTGAAACCATTGGTTTCGTTCCAGAACCAATCGCACTTCGGATCTAGATTGCACAGACTTATATGAGATGACTGCGTCATGTTGATCAGATCTTTGAGACTTTGAGGTCTGTGCTTGTTATATTTGCTTCTGGAACTGCTGCAGGTCACTGTCACGCACCAGAGGACAACGATGATCCAGCGTAACCATCTATCGCATGTACGCCTCGTGCAGCAGTTGGAACTCGCGCTAATGATCATCATCTTCGTCTTCATATTCCTCCGTTATCGTTTCGCGATCTCTTGATGATATACTCGATCTCCAATACACGTGCACAGACGATATTATCTCCCGTTCCCGTCGGTGTTTCAGAGATGATTGGTTCTATAACAAGTCGTCAAACTCTGAAGATGCCTAAATGCGCGTGCTTTATTTTTGCGTTCCCGTATCGATTTTATTATTTTGTCACATTGTGAGAAGAGGATATAAATAAAAGCGTCGTTGTAAAGGAAATTGGTATTATGTATGTACAATAAAATTATATATATATATAATATATATATATATATACTGTCAGCGCGGAAATATCGATCAGATCTCATACCGGATATCCCGGGCCTGTGCCGCCCACTCACCCACCAAGTTCTGCGACGGTGATCATTCGAATATTTCTTCTATTAATTATGCAAATTACTCGAAACGGGACATTCTCTCTCTCTCTCTTTCTCTTTCTTTCTCTTTCTTCTCTCTGCCGAGAAAAAATAAAGAAATCCACGGAAACTCGATTAATACGAGAGATAAAACTTGGTAGTGTTTCTTTTGCTTAAGAATTGCAACACAAACATAGTTAAAAATCAGAAAAAATATCATTGCTTTCTTCTTGAATGAAAAGCGAGAGATATGCACGATTCATTCGTCGTATTGTTGATTCAATACAGTCTTCGAAAGTAATCTGCTTAGAAAGAGATTTTTGCGAGGACTCTATTATCTGCCGTTGAAGATAAAACGTACGCGACAGATCATCGTGTCACAAAACAGTCGATTGTATTCACACACAATACACTAATTCTCAGACGGAGCACATAAATCGTCGACTAACAATTTAATTCAATTCTCAACACGCGTTTTCTGTCCGTGCAACAAAAAAAAATATGAAAATGCGAAACGTACTGTGAAGCAGACTATCATGCGGCATGCGACGAGATGTGTCTTGTTAAGAGCAATTCAGCAGAACAGAAGGAAACATTTTGCTCTCAGTGTGCTCTCACAGTCCCTCACGTTCCCTCTCTTTCTCTCACTTCCGGAATAGGATTCGATCAGAGACGTCTAGCTACCACTCATTCCCGTGGATTAAATCGCTCCCCTAGCTCGCAGTGATAACGTAATTCAGAAGCAATCGTTTTTTGCGAGGGTTAATCAAAGTTCTCTTCAATAATCGACCTCGTAAAAAGTATACATTACGTATTAATACGTAAATATTTAATTGTCCTTTGCAACGGAACGAACGTCGCTCAATATACGCGCGGCGTGACACTTCAGGTAACAATAATCACAGCGGATAAATATTGTGTTGTTAGTTAATTTACGTCAGTATTATTATTATTAGTATAACATAATATAATAATATTAATAACATGCGTCGCTTTACATTTTCAATGATGAACAATACAAGATACATTGGTATCAGTCATATGCAACGACAAGTGTGTACGTTAAATAAACATAGTACACGAAAAGACAAAGTAATATGTTGCGAGTTCATCATGTGTAAAAATGTTTATGTGTATGAGTAATAATAAACAAACTTATTACGTTTTCACCATTCAGTTGCACAATGTTGATTAAATTAATGATTAAACTGTTCAATGATATATCGAGACAGTTCTGTATCCTTGCAGATAGACTGGATCACATATGGAATTTTACACCAACATCTCCATGCAAACTTTTTCTCACGGTGTTCCAGAAAAAAAAGTCAAAAAATCCAAACATTCTTTGGAAATTTATACGGCGAATAGTTATACGCCTGTACATAGACACGCATGCGTGCGCGTGTGTGTGTGCGTATCGCGTGACACGAGCTATTATCACTTCGCTTTGACAGCCAGCCGGGTTCTAAAACACACGATGAGATAAACGTAGAGCAGCTTCACGTTTTGGACCGCCACCTACGCGAGAATTAACCGCGGCTCTTTTCAAGCTAGCTTTTAGCATTTCGGTGCTATCGATCGTGGTGCTTTCGCGAAACGTCGCGCACTCCTCGTGTATTATCAGCGCGAGAATCTTCTCGGAATTTAATCTGCCAATAGAAGTGATGATCGCTGTCAACTTCAAGGATTGCGAGGGATTATCACAACACAAAAAAGGAAGCGAGATGAAAAAGACTCCCGTGAGGAGGAGGAGTGAGGGTGGATGAGAAAAGGACGACAGGACGAGGACGGAGCAGTAGGATAATGCCATTATGTCATCGTAATAAAAGATCATAAAAAAACGATGTGTATGAGTTTACCTCTTCTCAGAGTGTCCCACCATGGATTTTTCGATAATTTTTCTCAATGACACACCACGCGCATGAACATTTGCGAGGGTTTAGCGAGCCCCGGTCGACGCCGCATGTCTCGATAGATCGGTTATCCTTTGATACACACGGAGGGTATGGTCCATGCGCGGCTGCTGCGCTCTGATAGTCAACTACGCTGCTCGAAACTAGGATATACTTGCAGCACGCGCGTTTATATAGATAATCAAATACATATACGCACTCAATTGAAAAAAAGAACATTATTGTATGCAAACTTACTACTTTACATTGTCGACAATTTTTTTGTTCATAGCACGCGACGATTTACATCGCAAATACCGACTATATTTTTTGAGATAAAAGTAAATATGCATTTTTTTCTCACGCAAAGTGATTAAACGCATCGCGCGCAAGTCGTGATCAGAATTATTAGGAATCATTAATTTTTCCATTACACATTAAAAATGGTAAAAAAAAATAATTTAACAGCCGCCATATGAATCTTTTCATTATAGGACGGTTTTCAGCATCTTCGATAATTTAATTGACCGATTAATTCCGATGGAAATGATCGATCGCATTATTCGGATCTATCAGTTTATTAAAAATATTATTTTGTTTCTTTTTTTCTTTTTAGATTAATCTTCGTTTAATAACAGAATCTGTCAAAACAGATATTGTCGTCAATTTGTGTGCAATTATTGCCACTCTGCGAACGTTGTTAGTAATGTGCTTTTTGTTCACAGTCAACGTTCACAGTCCCTAATAATAGGCATCTCGGCGTACTTACATGCTTGCTCGCGGAGTTTCCACGGCGCATTTTATTTTTGCTTCACATTTTATTATTAGATTTATATTTTACGATGCATTATATTCTCTCTTCGTATTGTAAGAATGTTTCAGAAGAGATTGAAAAAACACGTTATAAAAAAAAGCATTTCCACTTTCAGATTAAACAGCTATTTTTGTACTTACACATGTATACATGTTGTTAGTATTGAGTTATAGAAAATCAAAGATTTTTTAATAACACATAATATGCTATTTTTTAGTGACGTATTTAACATATTGTCTATTATTATACATACTATTTATATTTTAATCATTTATTTCTACAGGAATCCGATGTCAGAAAAGTATATTGAGTGAGAAAACAAAGAACAGCATGTATATAAGAAATATTTGTCATTATGTTATGTCGAGTAAAATAAAAAAATATATATAACACAAAAATTATGTACAATTATATATACTTTATTTGAAATCTTATACATGTATATATAATACATTATAAATTTTAGATTTTACAAAATCTCGAGTTAAGCTCGTAGCACCATTATGCTGTGATTTTGTTATTTTTACCTCGCTGTTATTTTCTTTTATATCCATACTCTCGGTGAATTTGTTTTCTATTAATGCTAAAAAAAGACGTCATTACATTTTTTGCTGATTCGTGATAAGTATCGGAGAATAGACGCTGCTAAAGGAGTGAAAGGAGCAAATGCACATTCTAGGTGTAAACTTATTTTTTTTTCTTTTTGCTGCATGAACTGTTGATCAACTTTTCAATTCCGTTATACATCAGTGAGTTGTAGACGTATGACGTAAAACGAATGAAAGTGTTTATTGAAATACCAGGAGTTTCTCTTTGCACTTTGAATAGATCTTTTTTAGAGATATACAATGTGCAAACAGAATTAAATACTGCAATAGTGTCATACTGTGTAAAGCTTTGATAAAGATATTTTGTACAAGACTATAACAAATTTAAGAAATGACACGTTTTTCATGTTTCACGTTAATGAAATTTTTATTAGTACCATTTGATAATCTCTCATATAATTTATAACTCAAAAACTATATAAATATCCAAATAATAAAATATTAGAAATATAATCGACCTTCGTATAACGCGAAAAATACTTTCATATGAGAAAACATGTTGTATATGAAAACTCGAGATTTATAGATTAGATTAAAAAATACAAATAGGAAAAAGAGTTGTTATTTAACATGTCTTTTTAAGACATATCGTCCATTGAGACTTTTAAGCAAATTGGCTTTATACACATACACTTTACGAATATACTTAATAATTTAAATTTATGCACATTATACAAAGATATTTGTCGTGTTATAAAAACATGTCACGTTGTTTTTGTCGTGTTACAAATATACATTGTTTTATTTCGCGTTATACGAGGTGTGTTACAGTATTAGATAGTTTTTTTACTCTGAGAAATGCGCTATTAAAATAATGCAGCGGTGGGAGGCACCCTATATATATATTATATGCGTTATAATTTGTTTACGCGCTTGAACAAAACAAAATCCAAAAAGAATAAAACAAGAAACAAAAAAAATGTACGACATTTATACATTCAATGCGATTGAATAAACAGTAAAATCGGAAATGTAATTACGATAGCTGTTTAATCAACATACAATCAGTTAAAAAATAACACGAGCATATACCATATTACGTAGATATCTGACCGTTTCTTACTCGTTGCATATAACTGATAGTTCTACAAGTTCTAATCGTATCCCCAGGGTGTTTTCGCTCAAAGAGATTTTCTGAATCTTTAATCTTACGTCCAAATAGAAAAATATTCCCTGAGACTTTTTTCTGAGATAGTGGACATCTTGGATATTACTCGGATATATCTAATCATCCGTACCTAAGTATAAGTAGGATACTCGTAGAACCGGATCGCATTCGTGATCGCAACGAATAATAGGCGCAACTCGTGTTACTCGAGCATTATACTAAACTTTACGTTGTTCTTGACTTCTCAAGCTGGTGTAAATTTGCATATTTTAAACTCGCCAGTATATATCAGCCAAAGTTTCGGCATGCGAGTATTTAGATGTTCCAGTTTAAGTAGTTGAAGTTTGTGATACATGATTTTGCAGTTACAAGATTTTGTGTAAAAAAAAATGAAATAAAATAAATCAGAATAGTTGCGCATGACTTTACTAAGAGCACTTAACGCACAAACATTTAATTGCGTTATAAAAACACGCAATATTATTACGGTAACAGAATAATTATTTGTAGTTTCTTACTTTGAGTAATTAGCCATTATCGAAAGTTTATTAGAATACGTGTACTACCTAGCAAGTTGTGTTCCGCTAGTAAGTTTTGTTTCAAGCTTCATATATGTCATCAATTGTTTTTGTAAAAAATAAAACTATTCTATTAAATATTTTCACAATATAGTTAATTTTTATTAAATTTACTTTAAAACAAATAACTTACTAGTGGAACATGTGACCTACTATTGCAATAGACATTTAAAGTTATCACAGTGTACGATAATTTTCTTGATTGCATTGCCTGTAGAATTTCCATGAGAATACTGCAATTGCCATCAGACATGTAGCAAGTATAATGCCACCTGCAACAATATAGGTGCATAACTGAGTTTTAGTATTCTGTAATATGCTATCACTGTTGCAATATTAAACATTGTTTCAATTTTCTTTTATAATCAAACGCAAACAGAAGACATATTATATATTAAAAAATTTTATACTAAATGAAGAAGCTTTTGTCTTACATACCAAAGAAGCTTAGTCCATCAAAGTGACGATCCTTGGAAGATGATGGCACAGCTGTTGTTGTTGCTTCTGATGTGCTACTTACAACTGTAGATGTAACTGTAGAAGGTTTAACTGTAGTGGGTACTGTACTTGTTGGTTTACTAGTAGTAATAGTTGGACTAGTAGTAGAAGGTTTAGTAGGAACAGCAGTTGTATGCTTGGTTGGTGTTGTTGCATTAGGTGTAGTACTTGAGATTGTAGTTGCAGGTGTGCTACTAGGTGTGCTATTAGTTGGTAAAGGCACAGCAGTAGTTGGTTCAACTTTATAAGTCACATTAGATGTTTGTGTTCCATTTTGTATCGGTGCTACATCTGAATACATAAAGAATCCATATGTAAACTCTTGTAATCAATTAGATTTATATCTTTTGATCAAAACAGATAAAATATCTATTTCAACCATCAGTAGAGCATAAATCATATTTCACTTTGTGATAAGTGGAAACTATATATATTTTGCAAATATATATATGAAGTAAAATTAATGTATCACATTTTTTTCTGAATTTCTATATGTAATATTGCGAATTACAAATATAAAGAAATAAAATATTCAAAGTCTTATTTTATAATAAAATTTTCTTCCTGAGCTTATAAAAAAAAAGTTATCATATTTACCGCACGTTTTTGTCACGTGTTATATATTCAGAGATTAAAATATCAGAATTTATCAGGAACTTGAACCAAACAGGAATTACAACTGATAAGTAATTATTTGATAACTGTTTTTAACCAGACCAAACCCGGAATGTTTTGCCAACCAGTTTACTGAACCGTGACCGCAGTCGAGTGAAAAGTTTTTTTTTCAACTTTGTGTTTGTAACACGTGTGAAAATATCAGAAGCGAGTGCGAAAATATGTGCGCGCGAATTGTCTCGCTCGCTTTCAATTGCAATGTTATTACAACGCGACGAAGCAGACCGTATGTAACTTGTCGCACGTCGATCGTTATCGGGCTCTATATAACCGAGTCCGCGAGATTCGGTCGGTGTGGTCGGCGGAAAATCAATAGCGGTAAGAATCTGCTCGAAAATACCATGCGATTGCCTAACGAAGGTCGAACGCGCGTGAAGAAAAAAAATCATTACACCGTAGCGCCGCAATAACGCGAGTTTGCTCGTTTTAATTTTGTATACTTCTTCAGTTGTTTTATATTCGAAACGTCGACGATAATAAAAGAAAAATAAATAAATATATATTGTTCGTATTCTGAGAGAAAAAAATATAGAAAATCAATTTGGTCAACGGACCGAATTGATAGAATTTTCATCGAAATCAAACGGGAGAAAACCGCACACATCAATACATAATTCAATATTGAATGTAGGCAGATAAGCGACTGCATGTATGAAATAAAATTCAGTCTATTTTTAATCTCTTATCATGCGGAAAACCGTTGAGAGAGCTTAATATTCAAGCTTATCATAACACATTATTTCGCGCATTGCGCGCGTACGATATAAACAACGTTGTATTTGAGATATACACGCAGTTAGTGTGAAAATATCAAAAGTGAACTTACCATCAGCATTGGCTAGCGTTAGATAACTGATCGTTATGCTTAGTAATATACAAATCACGTAGGCTGACTTCATCTTGATGCTAAATGTATTTAAAAACTTCTAGAAGGTTCAGAATTTTCTTCTCGGGAAGGAAACGCGGCACAAAGAGATAAACGAATCTCAATGCACGACACTTCCAACTTGCTCGAACTGACTTTATGTGACCTATCGGTTGTTACACCACCCAACCGGACAACTGACGCTTAATGTGTACTTCGTCACAAGCAGGTGGTATATATCGATGTATGTATACTCGGTATTACTCGACGTACGTGATACAAGCTGTATAGCAAATAGGAACCAGTGAGAGAACCAAGTGCAATTTTATACTCTTGAAAATCGAGTCCACAGTCTTCAGCACCGCCTGGTGCCGTCGCAACTGAACTAAAATGCTCATGTAATCTGGCAAAAGTAGCGGCATGAGAAATCAGTCCAGTTCTCATGATTGCAGGAGTTTAAGAGATGTCAGTTCAGCCAATCTCGTGTAACTCAACAAAACTGAACTGAACTCATTGGTCGATTGGCCAATCATAAGTGACGGTTAATCAACCGAGCGAGATAACTCCGAGGAGTTGATTAACTGACTTGATTTCAAAGTCACTTTCATTCACTATTTTCGATTATATATCTTCGGCCACAATAACTCAGTCCGAGATGATAAAGTTAGTCTGAACAAAATGTTGAACAAAATTTCAATAACAAACTTTATTTCCGACAAATTTCGAAACGAGCAAGATCTGCGAAGCAATTGGTTTATTCGAATTGATTATACGAACAGACCAATCCTATCTCGCACGAATAGTTTCAGTCTGTTCCGAAACTCATCAAAGATGGGTGTTTCAATTGATCTGTTTATAATTACCGGTGTAATATAGGTTTGAGCATTGGCGACAAAAATTGTGGTTTTTTTTATTTCAGTGGGATTCGTCTGCGCTTGCAACGTTTATAAAAAATAAAAAAAGTGACTCAGCTTTTCCGTCCGACGACTATGCGCACACCCCCGCCCTGCCCTACACTCTCGGTCACACTCCAGCAAAGTGGCGCCCTCGTCTGGCATCGTCGAGCAAGGGGAAGGGAGACCGCAACAGTCGAGAATGCCGATGATGCGCGTTTAGGCCTACCCTACGAGTTCAGTGCTAGACTAGTGCTCGATGCGAGGTGGGTGTGTGTGACGGTACAGCACGAGTGCCTCGAGTGCTCGCGCTCGTACGAGGAAATTTGTTTTCGTTTGCAAACGTCGTTGTGCACAATCGAATTATCTAATAGACACTACGAAGCGAAAGTACGCTGTTGTTCCCTCGTAGGGTTAGATATTAGTATCAGTGGATACGAGGGTGAACAGGGTGAAGGAACGCTGTTCGCGGAATCACGAAGAAGGTTGACATACACACAAAGGGGGTAAAACGACAGTATCGTAAAAGCGCACGAGTAACTGAAAAACGGAGGTGCGGCATTTTGTGGCGGCAGCGGGGTGGCTTTTGTGGTTGGTGACCAACTCGCGGAATAAAGGGCAAAAGAAATGGGTCGCTCCGAGTTTAATACGTGATACGAGGTGCGTAAGCGCGCGCGCGCGCGCGCGTGCTTCTCCCTTCTGCGAGCGTTGTGCGTGTGTACATGGCGTGCGTTCGTATGTCATCGACGTCCTCCTCCCCGTTGCCGCCGTCGTGGCTGTTGTGTACGTATGTGTGAGCACGCGAAATACGCGTGTGTTTGTGTGAATGAAGAGGAAAGAAAGGTAAGGGAAGGCTCCTAAGGGCTTACCCTGAAGTAAGTGAGCATTGTCGTGGTCGTCATCATCGTCGTCCCGACGCGCAACTCGACGTTAACATCGAAAGCAAAAAGAGATCGAGTTTTCTGTGAAAATGCGACGCGATATGACGACGACGACGACAAGTGACGTCGTTACAACGGCAGTATTTACAGCATCGCCATCGTGGAGAGCATGGACAACGTCGTCGTCGACGACATCGTCGTCAACATTGACGACATGGACGCTGACGTACGCACCGTTACAACGCTTGCTTGCGGCAACTCTGCTACTATTGCTACTTATGTCCACGCATCTTGGTTCAGCCGCGGCTTCCTGCAGATGGACCAGCGAGGCCGGCAACGACACCCGTTCGGCAGTTTGCGCCCTCCGCATCCTGGATCCCGCGACGATTGTCGCTCTGGCGCCGTCGCTCGATGGCGCGGTCAAACTCAGAATCAGCTGCAGTGACGTGCACCATTTTGAAAGCAATTTGAGCGCAGAGATCTGGCATCGGTTAGCCGGTTTGCACGAGTTGCACGTGCACGGCTGCAAGGTGTTGCAAATACCAGCGGGCGCGTTTCAACCGTTGCTGGAACTTAAACGGCTCGTCGTGCAGACTCTGAACGCAGTATGGGGCGCTGCTAGATACCTGGAATTCGCGCCACGTTCTCTCGCAGGCCTTCGCGAGCTTCACACCCTAGAGATCATCGAGAGCAATGTGCTGGCATTACCATCGAGTCTACTGTGTGAACTGGACAATTTACAAACTCTCAATCTTACTGGTAATCGTATCCGCGACATCAACGATATCGGTTTAACGGCACCTGGAACTGCCGTCGACGGCAACGACAACGGCGAATCCTGTCGGGCCGATATTCGGATTTTGGATCTGTCGGGTAATGAGTTTCGCCGATTACCCGAAAACGGGCCGTTGGCGGGCCTGCGACAGTTGCAGGAATTGCATTTGCAACGCAACGCAATTGCCGAAATTGACAAGAACGCTCTGAACGGTCTCACCGCTCTGCGCACTTTCAACGCTAGCCATAACGCCTTGGACTCGCTGCCTGAAGGTCTGTTTGCCAACACACGCGAACTACGGGTAATACACCTGGCATACAACGGATTGCGCGACTTGCCGCAGAAAGTGTTCACAAAGCTAGAGCAGCTGCTAGTGCTGAATCTCGCCAACAATCGTCTCGGCAGCGACAGCGTTGACGAAACCACCTTCAACGGCTTGATTCGTTTGATTGTTCTTGATCTATCGTACAACCTGCTGACGCATATCGACGCTCGCATGTTCAAAGATCTGTTCTTCCTGCAAATCCTTGACCTACGTAACAACTCGATCGATCGTATCGAGAGCAACGCTTTTCTACCACTTTACAATCTTCACACGCTGCAGCTGTCCGACAATCGTCTCCACACGGTGGGAGCGCAGCTGTTTAACGGTCTCTTTGTGTTGAATCGACTGACGTTGTCAGGAAACTCTATTACAAATATCGACAGCGTGGCGTTTCGAAATTGTTCCGATCTCAAAGAACTGGATCTCAGCGGCAACGAACTCGCTGCCGTGCCGGACGCGTTGCGCGACCTCGCCTTTCTCAAGACCCTCGATCTCGGTGAGAACCGTATCAGCGAGTTCCACAACGGATCTTTTCGCAACCTCCATCAACTCACCGGCCTCCGTTTAATCGGCAACGACATCGGTAATCTGACCCGCGGTATGCTGTGGGACCTGCCGAATCTACAAATTCTCAACTTGGCGCATAACAAGGTGCAACATGTGGAGCAGCACGCGTTTGAGCGTAACACTCGACTAGAGGCGATCCGTCTCGACGGTAACTTTCTGTCAAATATCAACGGTGTGTTCAACAAGATTACGAGTTTACTGTTGCTAAACTTGTCGGAAAATCATATCCAGTGGTTTGACTACGCTTTCATACCCAACAGCCTCAAGTGGCTCGATATTCACAACAACTATATCGAAAACCTGAGCAATTATTACAACATCCGTAATTCCAAAGTGAAGACTTTGGACGCTAGTCACAACCGTATTACCGAACTCACTCCGCAGTCTGTGCCGAATAGCGTGGAATTATTATTTATCAACAATAACTACATCAGCGTCGTGCGTCCGAACACGTTTACCAACAAAGTGAATCTCACTCGCGTGGACATATACGCCAATATGATCGAGACGATGGATCTGACGTCGTTGTTGCTGACCAAGGTACCGGAGAATAGACCGCTGCCAGAATTCTACATCGGCGGCAATCCTTTCAACTGCAACTGTTCGATGGACTGGCTGCCGGCCATCAATAATCAAACTTCGAGGGAATATCCGCGAATCATGGATCTTGACAATGCCATGTGCCGCACGTTGGGACCGCGAGGAGTTGCCATCCTACCGGCATCAACTGCCCGTTCGGAACAGTTCCTCTGTCGCTATGAGAAACATTGCTTCGCTCTTTGCCATTGCTGCGATTATACTACATGCGACTGCGAGATGAAGTGTCCGGTCGGCTGCAGGTGCTACAACGATCGTACGTGGAACACAAATGTGGTCGACTGCTCGGGTCTTGGAGTCTCCGAAATACCGCGCAGAATACCGGCTGACGCAACCGAACTGTATCTAGACGGTAACGTGTTTCACGAGCTGCACGACCACTTGTTCGTCGGCCGCAAGAACATGCGCGTATTGTATGTGAACGCTACCGGAATCGAAACCATTCAGAACCGCACATTCAACGGCCTCACCAATCTACTGATTTTGCATCTTGAAGATAATCGGATACGCGAGCTCAAAGGTTTCGAATTCGAGCGGTTGTGGCACTTGCGCGAACTTTATTTACAAAATAACGTCATCGGGTTTATTGGTAATTCAACATTCCTACTGTTGCGTTCGCTCGAGATCTTACGATTACATGGAAATCGCTTGGTGACTTTCCCGGTGTGGCAGGTCACTTTAAACATACGACTGGTCGAGCTGTCACTCGGCGGCAATCCTTGGTCCTGCCGCTGCAAGTTTCTACAAGAGTTGTCCTCCTGGGTATCGGACAACGCGCACAAAGTGATCGACATCGGCGATGTTTGGTGTTATTACGGAGGTGACTTCAGGCCGGCCTATCGACGTCGTCTTAACATCAACGAGACCGCCTGCTCGGACTACTTCGCTCAGGGTGGCGTGATCGAGAGCATTATGGTGTCGGACTATTTACCACTGGTAGCCGCTACTCTCTCGGCCGTTCTTATTCTACTTGTTATTATAGTGCTCGCCTTTGTGTTTCGCGAACCGGTCGGCGCCTGGGCCTATTCCAAGTACGGACTACGATTTTTACGCACGAAATCCGGCAAGGCCACGACCACTGCGAGTATGGGCGTCGCAGCTGCGATGACCGCGGGCTGTTGCGACGATCGGGATCGTCTCTATGACTGTTACGTTTGCTACAGTCCACACGACGAGGACTTTGTGTTGCACTCGCTGGCGGACGAGCTGGAGCACGGAGCGAGCGGTTTGAGACTTTGTCTTCATCATCGGGACTTGCCGTGCGTGCTACGCGCCTCCGCGCCCGCGCCCGCCGTTCTCGAGGCGGTGGACGCGTCGCGACGCGTGCTGATAGTGTTGACTCGCGATTTTCTGCACACCGAATGGTCACGTTTCGAATTCCGAGCGGCACTGCACGAGGCGTTGCGCGGCCGCGCTTCTCAGTTAATCGTTATCCAAATCGGTCAGATTGGCGTCGAGGTCGAGCGCGATCCCGAATTACGACCTTATCTGAGAACAGCCGCTGTTATACTCACGTGGGGCGAGAAGAGGTTCTGGGAACGGTTGAGATACGCGTTACCGCCGTCAACGACGACCGCCATCATCGCCACCAGCGCTAACACCACCACCGGCACGGCTGTCAGCAACGTCGAGAGCAAGTCGTCGCCTCTGGTGTACAAGCGTAACATCAACACCTACACCTTGGACAGCGATATCGGTAGTCTTGAAAAGAGCAGCATGTCGACGCTGCGCGGCGGTCAGCGCGGCGCGCTCTTCAAGGACTCCTCGTCGACGCTAATGTTGCAACACGCGCCGCCCGCCTATTCGTGTAGTACCCCACTTCCCTCTATGCTAGGACAGCAACAGCAAATGCCGCTGTCGTCGTCGCCGGTGGTACAGCCTAGGCTGACCATCAATCATGCCTACCGGGACGTGACGCTGCCGGCCGATAATCTCGTCACTACCACCACCGCTACCGCCAATAACAGCAACTGCAGCGTGGTTAGCGATGACCACAGGAGACCGCTTTCCGAGCACATTTACTCGTCCATCGACTCGGACTATTCCACCCTTGAGAAGACTGCCTGGAGGCAACCGCCGCCACCGCCACCTCCGCCTTCCTCAGGACAGGCCTATCTGGTTTAGCTACTTGCGATCGTTACCCCAGGTGTTCCCGAAAACGCTACGTATCTACGAAATCGTGGAAACCGTCGACTCGAACATGATAGCGACGAGCGACGATAGTCGTTCTCGTTCTCGAAAGGTTGTGCTGAAATTCTGTGTTTGCCCACGTGACACCCGATTGACGACGGCATCGATAGACTGAATTCCCAGAGACGCTGCGCGCGATCGAGACGCTGCGTCGCGAACTCCCACAAGACACGTGTACATAATTTACAGACGTCGTCGCGAAGGAAACGAAGGGACGAAGTGTTCGCGTTATATTAATTAACATTTTGCAGATATTGTGATAATGAGTCGTTTCTTTTTTTTTGTTGACGATACGCAAGAATTTCGTTTTTGTTATTATATCTCGCCTTTTTCAAGCGTATAATTAATTGTCTTATGCTATTCGAGAATCTCGTGAGAATCTCATTCGTATATAAAAGTCTCTCGCTTCGGGGGGTATAAAAATATAAAATTAATGTGTCTATTCGTATGTGAACTTTGTTCAGAAATGATATTAATTTATAAGATTTATTTTTACTTTTTGTAACTTTTATATTTCGAAAATTACTCTTGTTATATAAAACTGACTTTATTGATATATAACTTGTAATAACTTTCAACTCTTTGCATGCCTGGTGCGAAAAAAAGAAAAATTCTTGAAAAAAAAAAAAGTTTTTTTTTTACACTTTTGTTCCAAAAGACTATGTATTATTCACAAGTAATCATTGTCAAATAATGATTTTATTTTATTTTAGACGAATAAAAATTGCAAGTTTTATTTTTCGTTTGTTTAGACTGATGGATTTCATACTCTATAGTTAAGTTTTCAGTTTGTTAAAAATGTTATGTTTTTGTAAAGGAAAAACTTCATGAAGCATATGACACGTAGCTATTTGTTATCAGGCGTGCAAAGGGTTTAGAATACTTTGGTACTATGTTCTTCCGTCTTCATTCAAGAGTGATACGCGCGAACGTATACAAGAGAGCACTCGTTTCTCGCATAATTCTGCGGACTGACACACTATCTCTTCGACGGTGATACGCGTTGTGAACCCTAGTGTAAATATTTATTTCTTTATTGCAAATGTAAATAATACGCTATTACGCAACTATGCGTTTGCATGCGTATGTACATTGTACATGTATGTATATACACACACACATCCACACACGTGATTGACGATGTCACTTTAATGTCATCGCCGCATAATAGAGAATTATGACGCTAGCTTCGACTTCTAGGTAGATAACTTTTTGTAATTTTATATGTCTGCGAGAGAGATAAAACAAACAGAAGAGAAGAGGAAGGAAGAGATAGGTGGTTGTACGATATGTAAATATGTATATTGAACGCGTTCTCTTTGTCGCGCCGCGCCTTCGTGTAAGATACTGTTCGCCGCGTGAAAGAGAGGATAAGAATTAAAAAAAAAAAACAAAAAAAAGAAAGAGTGAGAAACAAAAAAAAAATAAGCGAAAGGCATGTGCATTTTCGGCGAAGGTGAGAGAAGAAGAAGACGCCCGCAGCGTCTGTCAGCGCATGTATCGTCAGACTTCACTGTATACTTTGATTTATTTAAAAAAAAAAGATCATGTGAATAAATTTATAAAATACGTTACTACTTATCTTTGTAATACACTGCTTGGTAATTCGATTCGACCGAGATTTGTGCGAGTACACACACGTGAGAGCGATGCTTGTTCATAAAGAATCTTTTCTTTGATCGCAGGAGGAGGAGGAGTCTCTTGGTTTTCCCCGCGGATTGTTGTGACGAAATTTGGATCGATCACGAGAAAGAGAAAAAGAGAGAGCGAGAAAGAGAGAGAGAGAGAGAAGAGACTTATTTCCATATGGTAATTTTGCGCTACGATTGGTTAAAATATTCGCAAATGCATTATCCGAGCGCGGGGACTAGGGTATCGGTGGAGGAGGAAGGAAGGCAAAAGCGAACGACCGTGTTGTTTCCCACATAGCCCTCTCTATATATCTCTCTTTCTCCCTCTCTCTCTCTCTCTCTCTGTCTCTCTTGCTTTCTGTCGTTACCTATATATCGCGGTGCGCGGCCGCGTACCGGCTATATAGATCGCGAACGGAACATTGATCCTAGTCAGCGGCGCCGCGCACTCACTGCACACCATCTGCACACTTACATTATTAATGCGCCTACAACCGCTACCGCGCGGAGGTGTACGATTCTGTTGTTTGCGAAATCTTTCCGCGACGAATAAAAACACCATCGAAGTTATCGTGCGCTCGAACGCTATCGAAGATCCGCGATTATTCGTAGCTTCAAAAGCTTGATCATTAAATTTGCTATATATATATATAAATTTCATTAATTTAATGCATTTGTTTTCTTCTTTTATGAAAATCCCGGACCAATTGAATAATCTCGACGTTAACCGTATTGTAATAAAATTTGATGAGACGGAAATCCAATTAGGAGGCTCAACGTGAAAAGGCAACGACTTGTAATAGAACATCGTGATGTAACGCAACGAAACTCTCGCCTCATCTTCTTCGCTTGATTTTAAATCCTCAAATGCATGGTGAAAAATTGTAAATGTTGGTACGGTTTATTGATTCTGACATATGTTGAGAAAAAAAAATTATGAAAAGCTGAGAAACACGCATGATATACTTGAAGAAATATGGTTTCCTTTACAAGCGCGTTTCATATCCTAGCGCAAGCAACCACGCTTGGAACCAGTTTGCCCGCCTTGCTATGGAATGTAAGGACGGCTGTAATTATTTGCAGCGCGTAGTTGCCGACCGCCGCGATCAGATCTAGGCGTGTGCAGAGAATCGCCTCTATGATCTCGATCCTTGTGGTATATCTCGGACGGCGTCCCGATTTCCGTCCGCCGATCTCTCGCGATAGACTCCATTGTATCCGACAACGCCCTCCTTTTTCCGTTATTATTGGATTGGAGTAATGGAGAGCACAGAAGTCTGCACAATAATATTTTATTCGTCCATAGTTCATAAGGGCATCACTTGGAAACTTTGTCACTAGTTAAAGTTAAATGAGATCCAAACTTTTTTTTTAGGTCAAAAAGAGAAAACTTTCTATTTGAATTTTGTTTTATTCTTTGTGACATTTGAATTTGATATGTAGCTTTGAGATTTTCGCAAACTTTAAATACTGATTGAAAAATATATTTTATATTATATTGTAAATGACATACTTCACAATTGCTCGCTATCTCGTATAATATCGCGCTTGTTTGCGGTTTTAAGATCCTTTCTCGCACAAATTTTTCTGACTTGTTGGTCATTCAATATCTTGTGTGAATTTTGCGCTAATGATAACTCTGCGTGCGGATTTGGGCGTGGATCTGGTTCACCACTTCAGAAAGAGAACTCGACAATAATACGCTTGAGCGTCCTCGAGGTTTGTGTAAGAGCACCTTTCACCAGGTATCGAGTAAGGGTAGGCGCCACGCGTCGGCGTCAAGTTCGTTATTTGGATCATTCTTGCGAAACGCTATTCAGGGTTGTGCTCGCTGGCCTTGACGAGTGTTTCTTTTAGTGACATAAGTCGAGAGTCTCGTCGGTTCAAAACAGTACACTCGTCATCTTTTACTCTCTGAAAAAAAAAATTAAATTATATTAATTTAAACAAATCTAACTTTGGGACATTCTTATTTCGATTTGATGTTATATTTAATCGCAATATGTAAGAAGAGAAAAATCTTTTAGACAAAATTTCATACGGTTCATTCATTTACAATGTCACAGTTAACATTGGTTTTTCTACAGATTATACAGATTGTACGGATATAATGTTTGTATATATTCATGCACATGTTACCCGCTTTATATTATACAGTACGTCAGAAGATGAGATAACATAAACATCGCCAATACACACAAGTAACATAACTACGTGATGGTAGACAAAACGACCGTGCAGCAGCAACTTGCTGCTGGCTTGTCTCCTCTATCACTAGCCTGTCGAAAGAGGTAACGAGCCGCCTGCTTAGCTTTTTCGAACGGCTAATAGAAACGGCCGAGCAAGTGCCTCGGCTACCTGACGTGTAAACTAAGCATTAAGGCTCGTGCTTGATAACGACTTGAGATAGCTGGATTCATTTCCCGATCCATCCGCGCGAAGGCTAAGAAGGCGAGGAAAGTGGCTTCAGCTCCTTCGCCTTCTCGATCGCCACACACCTTCTCTGCTCGCTTCAATCGCGCCGTATCGGGCGCGATGCAAAAGAGAAGGAGACAAACGAAGGAGGGAAAGGAGATATCTGGTTTCGATTCTCTCGAAGACGCGAGTCGCGCGCTGGTTAAATCGTTTTTACGAGCGCGCGCGCCCCGCTCACATTTGCAGCCGCCGAAAATAAAAGGACGGAAAAAGACTCGGGAGAAAGGATGCGGTGAAAAAAAAAGAAAGCTTTACATACCCACTTACACTTTGCTACTTGGATACCTGGACGGAAACGCATGCGCGCGCGCGCGCGTTAAATCTGCTCGTTCGCTCTTAACACGCTCAAATAAACGACGATCGGTGGCGATGCCGAGTTCTGTGAGCAAGCGGACTCGCTTGCGTGTAACACGTCGTGGTCTCGCACGAATATATATATGTATATATGTACACATACACACGTGTGCATATACTCGCCCGTTTTCCCGTGGCGAGGCGAAGTCGAGCGAGATATCGTTGGCGGGTTTTGTGACTTGCGTGACGACTGCCATGTTTGCAGAGAGAGAACTTTAGCGCGCGACTCGCTGCCCTGTTCACGTGATACTCTCCTTCCCTCCCTTTTACAGTTTGTTCCCCTGTGTTCCCGGCCACTCGCGCCCTCGCGCCAACTCACCCTGCACGCATGCAACATAGTCACCCTGCCCTGCAACCCCCCCGCACTTCTTCGCTCCTTCCGCCTCCGTGCACACGTCAAGTTGCAGCCACCCTTTTGCCCCCCTTTTTCCTCCTCCCTACGCCTTCGCGTCCGCGTATACCGATACGAACCCGGTAATTTCGCGAAAACTGCCATCACCGTCGTCACTGTCGCGGCCTCGTTTCTCTCCTCCCTTCCCGCCCTTCTTTCTCTCTTTCCCATAATAAATTCGCCCCTCTTTACCAATATACTTGTCTTTCTCTCCCTATTTCTCTCTCTTTCTCTCTCCCCTTCACTCTTTCTTTCGTGTTCGTTTCTTCAACGATACCACAGGAACTGCTATGACACAACGCTGTTATGGGGGCTACCTCAAGGCGGACAAAGCAGAACGCGCGCACACCACGTGTCTGCACGCGATCCTATATCTATACGCTTCGTCGTTTCCTCGGCGCACACGGCAGCCGTCGGTGTCGGCAGCAGCGGTTTTAAACGCGCGGAACGTGGTCGACACGCCGACTCGTCCTTTCGCCTCTTCCAATTCTATTAAAAGATTATTGTCTACTCTTATCCACGACGCCGATCACGAGCCGCGGCCGGCATCTCGCCCTTATCGCAAAAGCGCTCGCTCTCAACCCTCCACCCTCGACTAAACACTCCACCATCCCACGCGCGGCACGGAAAGCCGCGGCATGCCGCTCGTACGTCTTCGTTTGTCCGCATGCTCGCTCGCGCCCGCTCGTTCGCCCGTACGCGACCATCGTCGATGGCTCTTTACAATTAATCAGTCGCGCAAACTATCTGGATAAGAACCACGTACCTACACACACACACAACATAGGCGTCGCAAATTTTCCAAAAAAAAACAGCTCGTTTGTTTTCTTTTTTTTTCGTTTTTCAAGTTAAACCAACTCGAACAAAAACTGGACTTATAATATAATACGGCTTGTCGCATACGTAAGCACTGTGTTGTCGCGCCAAAGCGAATTTCACACCATCATCCACATGGTTTTTCATTTATTCTAGTTATGTTGAAAGCTTTCATTTCGGTTTAATGTGTCGAAGTAGAAGTTTTCTTCTTTATTCCAACAGCTTTGAAATGCAAAACAGCCGGCGCTTTTGCATTTTGAAATTAAAATCCAGAGATAAAAACGGGAAATACGGTTTTTCCTTGTGCATTTCTTAGGTGTTTATTAAGACGTGTAATGTATTTTTTTTTTCTTTATGTATATAATAATACTATCATGCACATTATTTTTACTTTGTATTTGACTACATCTCAAATGCTGGATTCATAAACATTTTACAATAGGCTAGAAAAAAAACAACAAACTCCTTTCGCGCAGAGAAATCTTGGTCGCGACGCCCATGCCTGTATATAAGTGGGCGACGATCTAAGCCTAAGGAAGGTTTCGCGCTGCGTGACCTGTCACCGTAAACGTTGCTAGATTTATACGCGGACGCTAACTTGTCGCATATTTACCCCCTCGTCGAGTTGCCCTGCGTTCCTTCCGTCACCACCCTCCGAACCTGCCCTCGCGAGCCTGTCTGTCCGGCAAACCCTCTGTACATGAGAATCTCTCTCTCTCTCTCTCTCTTTTTTTCTTCCCTTTTCCCTGCTTCAAATTTACTCACTGTGTGAAATGAAAGATTAATATGCAATATATCGGATGAAATATTAAATCAACCCGGACTTTTTCGCGTTTTTTTTTTTTTATTACACATTTCCTTCTCTCTTCTGCTTGTATATACTTTCGGTCCCTTTAAATTGGACAAATGGTTCCACTGCGCACCTTTCTCACGATAATAGGGCGACAGGGGATAGACTGCTCGACGTCGTGTTCAGAGGTATTGAGTGTCACACGCATTGACTTTTTTTCTTCTGTCGGACGGTCCGTTTCTTTCGTGCTCAACCGGCCGCGAGTAGGCGCGCGCTCGTAACGCGGCCAGGGTAAGCTGGCCTGCCGACCCACCGACACACGCATCGACCATCTGTACAGGGTGTCTCGTAAGGCTTGGATCAAACTTCAGTACCGTACTCCTCGAACAGGGCTCGTGCTCCGCGAAAAGGCACAACAGGAAGCAAATAATTGCGCCATTTATGCCTCAATAAATGTTCCTCTTCTATACGAACAAGATTGTTTTGCTGCGTTACTTTAACGTATTTATTAGACAAAATGATCGTGACTACGTGCTCACAAGTAAAATAAGATTTCATTGTTTTAAAATACTGAAGCTTATGAGAAATTAATTATTGCGTATGGCACATGAGAGAGTTATTCTTCTCGATATACATATGTATCAGAGATAAAAACACAAAAATTACTGCTGCTCGTATAAAATACAAGCGTCTTAATTGGCATCTTATTATTTTCACAGGCACGGTCTGTTTTTTTTTTTACGAATGTACTGGAGAGAAGTTTCTACTCAGGAATTCACACAAAATAGAAAAACACGAAACACCCCGTATAATGCACACAAGCTCCAGCGGCTATTCAAGCAGCAACGAAGAGATCAAACAGCAAATCTATCATCCCTTTGTGGTGGATTCCGTTCGACTCCGGACAATAAATATCCCCATCGACGGTAGAGACAGAAGAGACATCGGGAAGACATCGTGTCGGATAACGAGATATTGTTACTTGTTAGGTCGTATTTGAAAATAGGTGGGGAACGGTGGGTACAGAGGGAGTCCAAACACATTTCGGGGAATTATGTAAATGGAACCTTGTAAAACCTAACTCTCCGCAGGCTTCTGCACCTCTCCTCTTCCCTCTCTCTCTCCTCTTTCTTTTTCTCTCTCTCTCTCTCTCTCTGTGCTCTTTCCGGAGGAAAGTTCGATGTTAACGTTGCGGAAGCTCGTGAAATGGAGCGCGGATTTGTCTGCCACCGACTTTCAACCAAACTTAGTTCGTGAGAAATTCACAAAATTATAATTCTGCGGAATGTTTGTTCCGCGGAATTTTCTCTTTTTCTTTTCGACGCGTGTGACAAATTCGTTGTTACGTCATTCGTTTGAATCGCTGTGAAACGTCTCATTGTCACTCTGGCAATTTTTACAACACACCAAACATGTTTCATTACGGTGTGCTTTTTTTTGCGTGATACGCGATCAAAGACAAATCCGCGCGTTTCTTGTTGAACTCTTGTTCCGTATAAAGTGCTGCGCTGTCTGCATTACATTTTCCGAAATATTTCAACGTAGGTAATATGACAAGAAACATAATACATCTCATGTCTCGCGATTCTTATATACATTTCCGTGCTCAGAAAATAAGATCGCATTTGCACACCTCATAAGTTTTTGCTATTTTCTCAAAATACGATGATTTCGTACTCTGTTACGTGCGAACGCATAAGACTTTTTTTTTTTAATTTTTTGTATTATCAGGACAATATTTCAGGTGGTGATTCGGATACAATTTCGAACAATGCAATTCAGATTCAAAATCGCAATTAAATTTGTTAAAATACTTCTTGCAAAAAGAGCTGCGCTGCTAATGACATACAAGAGAATCGTAAAAATTATACAGAGGAATATTACGCATTTAACCAAAGCCCATGGCTTTGTTACTGCTCAGTGCGGGTAATTTTTGTCCTACAATGAACAAAAGTTTGTCGTTTTTAATTTTTAATGTTAACTTTTAATTTGCCTCTTTACAATCACAAACGATAACGGCGTGTAATGGTATTTCGCGCAAAAATGTGCGGTTATTATTATTAAACAATACAAAAACTTTATACATATTTTTCTCTTTCTCGCTGCGCGCTCGTAACTGTATTTGCTCGATAAAATATATACCAGCCGAGTACTAGGCTTTAATGATATTTGCAAATTTGCGAAGCGACACCGCGTTTGTTCCAGTTGACGCTTCGGTGATCGATATCGCGAGTCATGATAAAAACCGCTGTCGTGGAAGCAACCTAAGCGTCACCCCGCTATCGATGAAAATTTTCTGAGTCACTTCTGAATCAGGCGTTCGAGGCAAAGAGAGATGAGGGTGAAAGAGAGAGAGAAGAGAAGAGAAAAGGGAGAGATACATAGACGAGGGACAAGAGCGAAGGGGTGCTGGAAGGGACAACGAAACAAGGCGGTTCGAGTAACGATGGGGGAGATACCCTTCGGGGAGATACTTTCGCTTCTCGGGTTGATGTCTGCGAGAAAAAAGAGGGCGAGAAGAAGAAAAAGTAAAAACGAAAAAAAGAGGAAGGGGATATCTCGCTCCGGTTTCTTGGCTACCGTCCTCATCTTCTTCGTTGTCGTCGTCGTCGTTCGATTCACAACGATATTGTATCTTTCTGCGTGTAGATGTACGCGGACATACGTACAAGTATGATATTGTATAGTCAATGACGTATAACTAGCAAGAAAATGTATCAAGTTCATTGAATTTACATGACGCGCTTATTACGTGTATCTGAATTAAACTTTCTTTCTCAGCGAAGAGTATTCGTTCTATCATCACGGATGCGATGAAAGAAATAAGCGTGATCATTGATTTTTATGCGAGAAACTCGATTCGCCTAATATATAAATATGGATTTATTAATTAACTCCAACGAAAATATTATAATTTTAACGACTCATTTAATCATACGCCACTGCGCACACTAATCGCCGTAAATGTGTTCAACGGTCACTTAATATTTTAAATTAATTTAATGTCCGCGAACACGTCCGTGCAACATATATGACTATAATAGAGAATATATTAAAGTGGAATATTATTTAAAATATTACCCATTATATTACCCATTATATTTAACGTATATTGTGTTATAATAATGAAAAAAAAAAAAAAAAGAAACTATTACCCGACGAATTCTAATTTAAGAATATTAAAAATGATCAAGCAACACTAGAACAATAACCAAACAATTGATATTTATGTCGATCGGTTGTACTATTAGGTACGTATGTACGTACTAACGTTTACTTTGCTCGGAAACGCTCCGTTCACGCGTTTCAGCGCACCAACACACGCCAATAGACGTACGTAGCCTTCTCGAAAGTTAGATGCGTGTGATAATGTGGGTCCACGCGGGGTATCGAGGATACCCCATTGTATGTATCCTCGCGCACAAGGTTTGCGCGAACGCGCGCGCGCGCTGAGTGGAAGGAGCCCGGGCGCGCGAGAGGAAGAAAGACAAAAAGGAAAAAGGGAAGAACGAGAAAGAAGGAAGGAGACGTGAGAAGAGGAAAAGGAAGAAGAGAACGGCTTTGAAAAGAAGGAGGATGAGGTCGCGCGGCGTAAGCAACGATTAGGGGGAGAGAGGGGAAGGGAGGAGGTGGCTTGTGGGTATACACCCTGCGATGGAGTAGTACATAGGTATGCGGGAGTCCGCTCTCGGTCGGCACAGATAGAATGGCGGGTGTGGTACGTGACTATGCGCGCGGGATAGAAAGAGAAGGATCGAAAAGATTAGGCAGAACGAGAAAGAGAGGAAAAGAATGAAGGGAGAGAGAATGAATGAGGATGCGCGATGCAGAAAAGGAGGAAGGGTGGTGTAGAGCAAGAAGAGAGAGCGCTACCGAAGAGCCGCGAGAGGATGCGTCGGTTCCGTTATCGACCTGCAGCAGGGCGTGTCCCTCATGTGCGTTCTCTTACTCCCGCTCGTTGTCCCTCCTGGTCTCACTCGCGTGCGCACGCGGTCGGACCTTCCGCCTTTCTCGTCGAGTCTCTCTCTTTCCCATCGACTGCTTCTCTCTTTGTTCATTTTCTTCGTCGCTCTTTCTCCTCTCTCTCTTTCTCTCTCCTTCTTTCACACTTCTACCCTTATTCTGATTTTCGCAATCGGCCACGTGATGCAGTCGCGCGCGCCCTAAAGGTCTCTTTTTCTCGTTAATTCGCTCGCAGCGAATCTTGCCTGTCCTCGTTGCGCAGGATCAAGCCAAACCGATCACGAGTCTCCGAGTATCGAGGCTCGAACTCTTCGACTCTTCGACCCAATCCTAGCTGCCGCGTCAAGCCTGTCGTGACGCCGTTTCTTGACTTTTTGCTCGCGGTATGCTCTCATTCTCCTTGTCCTTCTTCCCCTACTCTAGCTCTCTCTCTCTCTCTCTCTTTCTTTCTCTTTCTCTTTTCTCCTCCCTTTCCTTTTTTCCTAGATTCTTAATTATTGACATTATTATTATTTGCACCTTGCTGCACGTATTACGATAATCGACCGAGCGACCAAGCGACCAACAGACTTACCTTTATCATACTCATTGTCGCGGTCTCGTCACTGTCAGAGATGCACAGTGTCAAGGGGAAAGAACTTGTTCTCGCTCGCTTGCTCCGTAATGAGTTAACTAGTTAAAGAATGAGTCACCCGTCGGAGTCTTGTCTCAGTCCATGAATCTTCCTCGAAATACATCTCATCAGCAAATAAAGAAATGCTGCAACAGAGAAAGAGAGAGAGAAACCGACCTCGAGGCGCGTGATACTCGTAGAACGCGATCCCGGCATAAGTGCATCCGTCGCGAAAAAGCTGAATAGAATCATCGAGTAAGCTACCGTGATTACGAACGGCGAACAATTGCAGGAAGGGACCTGACGCGCGTCTTTTTCGCGTGCTATTGTCCCCGTAGAAGACGAGAAAGTGAAACCGGAGGAGATTGTTGTATTGTTGCGCGAGAGACGGACAAGAAGCTACGATCTCTCTCAAGCGAGGGTAATTGGTTACACCGGCACCGTACTTGGGGAATAATTCATACGGCGTGCACCGACCTCTGAGTCCGTTCTCGAATCTATCAAATATTAAGACGCATAATACTCCAGAGGCATCTAGTTGCCGTTATTGGTCAATTAGATTAAATGGAAAACTCCTGAGAGAGAATTGCTTATTTTAAAAAACTAGATTGGTAACAACTTATTCCGTTATTTTATCTACAATAATAACTAATCTTCAAGATAAGAAAAGATAAGAAAACTTTCTACGTAATGTTCGATGTTTAGTTGATTTTATTTAAAATGTCAATTTTAATGTTTACCTGTGTTGCCAAATAGGACCGATCTAACAGCGAAAATCTTCCTCTATAGGTTTTCAACTTTGTCCAGTTCTCTATTTAGCCCTTCTAGTCCTCCGAGATACAAGGGCGGAGTAAACGTAACACTGTTGGGAAGCTCCGTATTTGATTTCGAGAATGAGAATGTAATGGAAACCGTTGATCGGGAAACCTAGAAACGTATTTGTTCCAGCGACAAACGACGGCGGAAAGTTACCCGTGCGTCTTCCAGTTTCGCTAGCAACAGAGCTAGAGGCGAACTTCACGACGGGCAAATGTTACTTCTTATAGATAAGACGATCCGTCTTCTCGTTCTTGAGACATTGCCGATCAATGGAAAACGTATATTGTTTCCCGAAGGGACTCCGACGGGGCGGCGTGGCGAAGTTACTGTGTTCCATTAGTTCGCAGCATCTTGCACGATATCCGAGCCTTATTGCGTTTCCGCGAGTTCTTCCGCCATTAGCGTATATCGCTGCCTCGATATTGTGCAACCGCATCTCCGCGATCTTGTTTGCCCTATTCATCTTCGCGCGGTAACTTCTGCATCTCGCCATCGATTCGCGCGTTGTTTCCCCACTCGATAACAGTTCGCGTAATTGACGCGGAAATGAACAATTAACCTTGAAATTCGTAGCCGCGTCTTATTGTCTCCCTCGGTGGCTTTTTATTAATTACTCGAGTGACAAACGAGGGAAAGAAAAATTATATAAAATAATCTTATGTGCTAAGCGTAGTTTCATATCATTTTTTGTACCGATGATCTCACGCGCTCCTCATATTCGACTTATCGCACACTTCTTGAACGCGTCAGCGGTGACCAAGTCTATGTTTGAAATAAATGTGGCAATACATAACGAGTTAATAGTTCTTCGCACTTTGTTTCTCCCTCGGAAGGGCTCGGGAGTGCACGCTGTATATACAGGCGCTTGATTTTCCACGACGTACTTTATGATGACTCTGTCTTGAGTAGTAGCGGAGAGAGAGGTAGTTGACTTGTTTATTAGCACTTAGCCAGGGCACCATATTGCGTTACATAATGTCACAAAAATCCTCTTTCTCCTAAAAACAAAGAAAAGATAAGTTGTAAAGTCGATATTCGAATGTGTCAAAGTTCTCTCTAGTATCTCCCGATGCTTATTTGTCATCGCTTTTTTAGCGCGATGCTGATTGAAGGTTTTTTTGTTTCTGACAGTTCGGAGTTACATATTACTAAAATTAGTAGCGCGCGTTTAATAGTAACAAAAAAAAAAAAAAGAGAACAAAAATTAACGAAAAAAATACATTTGGAATATTGTGAATATGACGTATACTTAGAGAGAAATACATTCTATTATTATTTTAAATTAAAATAATTCAATTAAAAAAATGAATAATAGAGTAAATAAATTGAACGCGAGAAAGAGAGAGAGAGAGGAGGAGAGAATAAAAGTTTGAAAGGTGTGAACATTTCCCACATTTACCGCGCTATGAACCGCCGCTGACTGTTCGCAGCGCGGCCAACTTGTCGCTAATAATTCATTCAGCGTGCGACGTTCAACTGCGTGACGTAAATAATATATACGTATAAACCGCCGCGTAAAGTTTAATCAACGACGAGTCGTTTTCTGGTTTTACATTGTTGCACGTCGACAAACGAAGAGAATAAATCGAAATAACGATACGCTCGTCAACTACTACCGTATATGGAACAATAAAAAAAAAAAAAAAAAAAAAAAAAAAAAAAAAAAAAAAAAAAAAAAAAAAAACCTGGACAGAATTAGAACGAAGACTGATATGTGGGAAAAAGCCAAGTTTATATACGTCATAAATGTGCATAAATATGCCGATATAAATAAGAGATATATATTTTACAAATTGCAGTGCATTATCGTCCGCTTTACATACACGTAATTTTCGCGAACTTTTCCCAATTGTTAACAAATCAGCTTGTGCCGTAAATTGGCATCGCAACCGAGAGTAATCGGAGAGTAATCGCTGTCTTCGAAATATACACATTTCGAAGACAGCGTTATCCTTAAAAGCTAAAATACCTATTTATCGTAATCTAATCTATTTTCCTTTAAGTGGATGTTTCACATAACGATTCAACGTTTACATACGCCATTTGGAATACGAAAAAAAAGCAATTTATTCGACCTATCACGGAAGCGTTCGTCTTATTAAAGCGATTTATTTTCAATCATTCCCAGAATAGACAGGGTGCTTCGATCTCTTTCCGATAAGGCAGGAAGTTATTGGCGGAAAGAAATACGATCCGCCGGGTCATGAAATATTTTTAGGGTTGCCGGCAACGGCTTGTGGAAAATCGGCACGTCTATGCTGCCGCGCGCGCGAGCGGTTGGCCGGCAAAAGGGGTGTCCCGTCCCTTCGCCTCGAAGAGGGAGACCCCTTTAATCGTCCGTCCAGTTCCGACCCGTGCGATACGAACCCGGAGTCGTTTCTAGCTTTCACGTAATTACCGTGCCTCGCATACCGGCTTGCGGCATTTCTGGGCCGCGCACCGACCAATGCGACACTGGGGGCTACAAGAGCGGAACAATCGTGGAAAGAGAGACGCAGCAAGGCTAATCGATAAGTACACGTCCCCCCGAAATGAAACTAAGAAGAATGCGGACGCCGACGATTGTATGCCATAACGGGCCGATACGCGCTTCAGCAATCAGCGTTTTCAGATATCCGAACGTGTCTTTTCTGAACTTTTCTCCGGCGATTTTCTCCCCGGATTAAATCTATTGTACAGATAGATTTTTGAATCAAAAACTTTTTCACGCACATTGAACACACTTTGGTAATTAGTATAACTTACTGAAATATATTTAACAGAAATGACGCAAATTCCCATTTGTCACTTTTTCTCAAACATTTTGAACTATTAATTTCATCATTAAATTATTAAAGCTTGTTAAAAATATTCTCACTCTTCTGATCATAGAAACACTACACTACTCTCGAGATTTTTTTTAAAATAACAGGTAAGTTTAAGAGTTTCCGTCTATTATAAAATTTCTATACATATAAAGGAACGAGTTCGTGTGGAGAGTTGATTCCCGACTCCGTCGACTTGACTGCTTCCCGCAAGCACTTAAGAAATGTTAATTAAAGGCGGATCTAGTGTTAGTGACCGCTTACTTGCCTTGTTGAATACTGACACGTACGATGGTTATCCGCCAGCAAGATTAATCACTCTGTTTGAATATTAATGTTTTTCGAGCGACTTTGCTCTCAACCGGTGGATTAACCGGTCTAGTGAGATTCTGGCACTTGAAGTCAAATAATACATACAATATGATACACACCGGACGTGAGTCGATTTCCTATAAATTAAATTAACACATGTACAATTACAGATATTTCGCATTTAATTATGATATTTCATGATTGTAAACAAATTTTGAATAATCGGAGACAGAGAGTCATCATTATCACTTGTCATAAGATATATACGGCAAATACAAATTCTATCGTAACAGAAACCGACCGAGTTTCCCACAAATCCGATAGATACGATCTTGTGTCATAAACAGAATTGCGGAGAAACACCGACTATCCCATTATGCAGGTCTGTTATATTCGTACATGAAATACAACGCGTATATTGTTAAACGACGCATCGTTATCCCGATAATGGATAACCGCGTTAAATTGTACGCACAATATATATATATATATATTATATATATATATACATATATATATATATATATATATACATGTCAAACATATAAACGCCCGTGTAGCTAATCGATAAGCATGACTCCGCTTCAACCTCAAAACGGTATCGTCGTCGTTGACGAGCAATCCGCGCACTTTGCCTGTTTGTAAAAAAAAAAAAATAAATAAAAACTTGAAAAACCTAATATTTACGAACACATCCCCTCTTGAAGAAGTTGCTAATTGCGATTATTATTTTGTCCGATGTGCGCGTTTCGCAGAATAAGTTGTAACTATTTTTTTGAAAAAACACCTTGAAAAAATAGTCGAGCCAACTACATCTACGTTTTGTTTTGTCTACTTTTTCTTTTTTGTTTAGTTTTCTTGACATTTATCAAACAAGATTTTTGTGTTTTTACCCCCTTCCTCGTGTGTTTCGCTTTCCACTTAGTCAAACCTACCCTCGCTCGAGTGTATTATTAGATTATAGATTTTCGCGGTGCGGAAGAGAAACAGGCGGTACAAGATTGAATAATGGTGACCACGTGAACCGACCGCGGTGATTCGCTTCTCGATTGTGCAGATTGTATCTATTGAGTTCTGTGAATGGTTTCGAGCTGCCATTGTTATAAAGCGTGAACTGATCTCTGTTTCTCATTGCCGCGCTATGTATCCACCGCCTTCGTTAATACGCGCATGGGTACATCTCTCTCTTTCTTTCCTTCTTTCTTTCTCTCTCAACATCTCTCTTTCTCTCTCGCCATAGAATGTGCTAACGAATTCCGGCAGGCCGCAATTAAAAGTAATTTGTCGAAAAGCGTTCTTGAGTGAAAATGTACGTCGACCATTTTCGTTACCCGGAAATAAAACGAATTGCCTCACCCGGCGTGAAATATAGTTAGGTCGTTTTGTGGAGAACTACAATCTCTGTGAATGAAAGAGTAAGAGAGAAATACAGAATATATTCTATGTCACAATATTACAACGCACGGTGTGTTAATGCATGCTGGACATTTTATGGTTTATAACAGTTTCTACAGCATCGATAAAACGTTACTTATCGTCAGCTATAACAAGCCTATTTTTAAAAATAAAAAAACTCTCCATCAGATTTTTTTATATATATAACACAAAGCAAAATCTTTTTGTGATGATGTAAATTTCCTTAACAAATTAAATCGCTTAAGTCAAAATCTAATAAAAATGTGTCGCGATTGTGTATCTGTTGGACTTGTTTGTTATAACTGTTCTTTTTCCAGACCATCATATTGAAACAATAGACATTAATACAGCGTTGAGCGTATCACAAGCGTTCCCGTCCCGTGTATTTATACGTACAATGTTAAAATAAAGTTGCAGTGAAGCGTAACAACACGGGCCATTATTAATAGATATTCGATTTGCAACTTCGCAGTTGAACACACGTTAAATGCCATTGTGGTCGCCGATGACCGGTGCTACGATACCGACATTGATTCGCGTATAAACGCAACCCAATTGTATCCAGCGAGTTCTATACAGTCACAATAGAAAGAACGGCCAAACGCTACGTGTACATCGCATTCACAGTCGAGTGTGTCGACGTTCTTGTTTCGTTTTTTATTTTTCCAACCGCTCAGAAAATCGATATAATTGTCTCAAAAGGAGAGAACTATTGTCTTGATATTGTCTTCCGGCTGTGAAATAAAAGCGCTTGAAGAAAGAAGGCACGCGAGGACAACACACGAGCCGGCAATGACACTGACGCGTATAATGTTCGAACCACGTGGGCGGTTCTCGAAACGGATCGCCTCGCGAATGTATAAATCGGCGTCGTTGCCGGTTCTCGTGTGCAAACGTTCGACACCGTCATAAAATCCGAACCGGTCCTGGGGCTTCGATGCGAGCGCGCGCCCGCATATACAGCTGTATTAATATGTATTACATCAGTCTCTGTCTCGTCCTTGCTCGTTTATTCGCTCTCGCACACGTTCGCACCGCGCGAATGGACCGGGGCAATTCGCGCTATTCGCACGCGTTATCCTTCTAGGATCGCGCAGACACTTGTCCGGTGGGAAAATGCGTCGCGTGAGATTTCGCGGCGAATATTTCCGCGAATGTATATACCTACGGTGAAAGTTTAATAATTCACGCCCATCGAAATAATAACTGTAATAAACTATCTCATGCAATAACTGCGGTGATAAAAAAGTAATCTATACTCGGAAGAGTTGTTTTATTTACAGCCGCGTCCGTTTTGCGCTTTTAAATCGTCGCAAGTTCTACTTAACGCCGCGTTGTTGCTAGTTGTTGCATCCGCCTCGAGGTTATTCACAGGAAGGCGTTTTACTGCGAAATCGTCGAGGAATGTACCGACGATGGTCACAAACGTTTCTAAAGTCAGGGCGGCGGTGGTGGTGCAACGCGCTTAGAAGAAGGTGCGCGCAATGCAAAGCAACGAAACGGAGCAAGCAGATTCTTATATAGCTCCGTTACAACCGGCTAGCAGACCGATTCCAACGACCGGTGGTACCACACCCGCTCGAGTATTTCAAGCGGAATGATGGAGAGATAAGTGGAGCTCGCTAGCTCGCTCTCTCGCCCGTGAGGCACTCGAGCGAGTGCACTCGCTGGTAACAAGTCTCAGAGGTTGCCACTCGTAGACGACGCGCCTTCGAGGCCAGATGCCTGTTTTCGCACCACAATTTTTTCTCTCTCTCTTTCTCCTCCGGTCTTCGTCTGCTCGTTTTCTCTCTTTCTCGACGCGACGACACGCGCCCGTCCGATATTTAGCCTGATAGCCACGGCAGGTGGTGATTTTCGGGCGGCGGAGTGCGTGCGTGTGCGCGCGTGTGTGTACGTTTTCGATCCGATAAACGAGAGTCGCTGGAAAAAAGTAATTTGTATATAAAAACAAGTTTCTGAAAAATCAGAAACAAAAACCTGTTTTTATTCAGAGAGAAAAAAAGTTTTATTCTTACAGAGAGATATATTTTGAAAAAAATTTTTAATTGATTTAAAACCCGGTTAATTTTATATACCACGCTGCGCTCTCACATGCATTACTGTTGTTTGCAAATTCCATTTTAAATTGAATCGAGAGAAGCATCAACGGTATTTTAGTTTCAAAAAGAACTGTTTGTTGTGCGAACGTTACGAATGAATTAACGATTTGACGTTTCTGCTAAAAAAAAAAAAAAAAAAAAAAAAAAAAAAAAAAAAACATATTTTCGCAAAATATATACAAAAAAAAAAAAAAAAAACGAAAATCACAGACTACCTTGTCGAAGCGTCTGTTCTCAGGCGAGTCATTTTTGTTTTTTAAATGATTTTGTTTTTTAAATGGTGACACAACGGGAACATATCAGATATCAGAGTTATTAGAAGTCGTACAATGAAAATTGTTAGTTATTTGAAAAAAAAAAAAAAAAAGGATGTACAGCTTTCACATATGTAACGCGAGAATCGATGAGTCGATAAATGTTTTTGTTTTTTCTGTCACCTGGGGCAAACTACGATTTGAACAGAGACTGTGATTTGCGATACGAACGTACACGTTATTGTCCGGTATTTCAAGAGATGTATACGGTATAATAATACACAACTAGCGGATATGTGCGTGTGTATGTATTGAGCAACTTCTACAAAGAGATCTCAGATAAAAAATATATATTTTACAAAATAAACAAAGAAAATATATTACACATTTATATTTACACTTTATAAAATTCTTTTTTAAGTAAATATAAAAAAATCGATCGTACTGACAAGTTTTTCTCGGAAAGGTCTAAATCACATATAAACAAAACATTACCTGATGTTTGTTACCTTAAGCTGCAGCAGTTTTTTATTACTTCCGAACGATAAGAAACGTGGAAACTAATGGGTGGGGTCTTCTTCAGTTGTAACACATTATTTTTATTAGTTTGTATTTGTTACGGTTCTTAATTTTATTATTTTTTGATATTTTTTCTCAAACACCGGAGACATCTTCCGTCGCGCTTGTTTGAGTACAACTTCAGTCTTCTACAAAGAAAATCGAGTTACTTACGGCGTTACGGTCCTACTTCCTGCACTGAGAGATATCCACACAGTGGACTTGGTTTATTTTTATTTCTGGAGATCGCTGTTTATCTAAGTTTCAGGTATAGGTGTACTCGAGCAATATGATCTACATGTGTACGTACACCGATCGGCATTGAATCGTTTTTCCGTGTGTGCAAAGAGAAAGAAGTTCTCCTTCTATATGCGCCGCGTTTCACTTCGGCCGACTGACAGCGGTGGTCAACGGCTGAAAGAGAACGAGGCACATAGAAAAGCAACTTTTTTTTTCTCCGCTCGCGAAACACGAGTCAGTGACGATCGGTGTAAATAACGCGAGCGCTGAGACACAGCGATGTTTTTTGTTCCGTGTCAAACGTTGTTAGATGTCAAATCTGTCTTAGGAGAAAATTGTAACAACCGCTGCGCCCCCATGTGTAAGAAGTGCTGCAGAACGCGCACAGCAAAGCGAGAGAGAAAAGAAAGAGAGAGAGAGAGAGAGAAAAAACTGTAATGTCTGGCGTCGTTAAACATCGCAAAAGCATACGCGAGTGACGAGATGGAGGTGAAACAATAAAGTCGACGAATCTGAAATATGCGCGAATATGGAACGGCGGCGATCATCAATGTGTTATTCTCGCTGTGCCGTTCTCTCGTTTAAGAAATTGAATGTTTACCTTGTTGAAACGACGAATCTATCCGAACTACATTGAGGCGATCGCGAGGATCTCATTGTGGCCGGGGATTTGTCATTGAGCAAAAAACTGGCATTACTCTCTTCGGCGAAGGCCACAACGCCACAGACGACCCTGCGACGGCGTATCGGCGACCCGTCTCGGTAAAAGAGCCCGGGTTCTCTGTTTGACAAGTACGCGCGTATTTCGCGGCCCCGAACGAACGCGACCGAAGCCGAGATCGGCCGAACAGTCAGCGGCCCGAGTACCCAACATGGCAGTCCGTGTATATATGTGGCGCGTACGTGTGTACGTGTGTGCGTGCGTATGTCGGAGAGCGTACGTCGCTTTATAGTGTACGCGAGAGAGTCGGTGCGCCTCTCGGTCGTGGACACAGATCGCGAGTAAAATGGAAGCAGAATTTCGCTGCGAGGTTGAAGTCTGTCGTTGAGAACAGTGAACATGGGAAGGTCCAGGTTTCCCGGGAAGCCGTCGAAAGCGGCGACCAGGAAACGGATCAAGGTGCTCGGCCAGCCTGAGACAGCGCAAACCGATCCGGTAACCGTCGCCGAGACCATCTACTTAGGACTTTCCCTGTTCAATGAAACATTCGGTGACAACGAGAAGGTGAGGGGAAAAATTCGTCATGTCGAGGTGCGTTCGCTGTTGCCGCCGTCCGCTCCTATCTCTGTTGTGTCTCGTTTGTTCTCTGACATTGTCGTTTGGTGTTACGTACCCGTCGCCAACGATGTTTTATGAGATCGACAGCGTTGCGTCGCGCGGTATGTACCGCGTCACGCTACCAGCCGCAACTCAATCTTGTGTTTCGTCCGGCGAGCGTCACGAAGACGCACACCGAGATGATTCGCGATACGTATGCGGGACCGTGAGCTTTGGCGCCGCGTATCGCGCGGGTTAACCTATTCCCGCGGCGGGAACCGATCATGGTCTCGGAATGGCAGGTGTTCGAGCTCGTATCTATGCAAAAAATAAGTCATTTCTTGTTTCATTGTTGGCTCCTTACGCCCTCCTGTACATTCTCTTCATATGACGGTTGAACGACAGCGATTTTCTATATATGTTTGTGTATGATAGTAGTTGTTACTTTGGGTACAGAGTATGTCAGTCAAACATGCCTGTAAATGTCTGCTTTCTCTTGACTCTTAGCATTTAATAAATGTAAGACTATTGGTTGTGTTGTAAATGAGTATTTATAAAGGTATAAGTTTTTGTACAGGGAAATAAATATAACTTAGAGATCATATTTGTTTGTTTACTTTCTTGGCATGACATTTGGAAGCAATTGCAAGCGTGGAATAGATGTTGAATTAATTGGATAGATTTTTTTATGTTTACACACATTTTCTTTTAGGAACATCCACCATTCCATGGGTTTAGCACTAAAGAGGCTAATCTTTCTGCATCCTACATAAAAACTCAACAACACGATGCAGAAAAAACCACCAATAAATTACCTTCTGTCTCACTAAAAACTCTTGCACCACAGTCTAGCACGAAGAATATTACAGACATTAAAGGTTCAACAAATGCAACAAATACAGAAAACAATACAGAGAAGCTCGATGCAAATTCAAAACTAGATGATTCCATCAAATCAGTTGTAAGTGTAAGCACTAAAGATACTTCAAAACACCAGAAAGGTAAAAGTCGCAAGAATTGTAAGAATATTAAGTTTTCGAATTATTTGAAAACACCGGTGCTAAAATCTGTGAATAACATTTTGGATCAACATCAGAGAACTAGACATTTACGTAACAGCACTGCGAAAAGATTACTTCAGAGGGCGAAATCAAATGGGAGTAATACACGCAACTTGGTGATACAATCTGGAGAAAAGTCTAGTACAGTGAGAAAATTTGTTTTGCCGGTTCGAAGTGTGCATTCGTCGAGAGTTATAAAGCCAAATAAGAGATTTATCGAAGAATTGGAAGAAATTTCTACAACAGAACACAGTGAGAACGAAATTAGCACTCATGTTAAGAAGGCTAAATTAAATTCGGATAAGTTTGTCAACCAGGAATCAAAATTAAAAGATAGAGAGGTACGAAACAAATCGAAAAAACTTATTCAGATAGATTCTAACGCCGAGAGTGTTACTCAGCAAACAAAAGATACAGAGAAATCAGTGAATTCTGTACGAAACGCACAAATATCAAAAACTCATAGAGAAGTAAAGAAATCTTATACTATATCATGTAAGAATAAAATATCAAACAGCACATCTAACATTTGTAATAACAATCAGGAATGCTCGCAGAATACGAGCAAAGCTGCACAAACTGCAAAATCAACAGTTCCCAGAAATCAGAAACAGATTTCTATTCCTACAAAAGCTCTTCCCGAATCCAATGTTCCAAACTTTGAGTCTTCCAGGGTTCAGACAAGATCAGGAACTCAAACTGAGATAGCAGGGGATTTAAGTGATCAAGCAAACTGTGAAAGTGGTGCAGGATTAACGGAAGGTGGCTGTGCAAAATCCGAGGTTCAGTCTGAAAATGGTAATAAGAGTACAGTTGGTACGTCGAACAGTTTTGAGACAGAACCCAATTTGTCTGAAAGTGAGAACGAGCATAGCAATCATTCGGAAAATGAGCAATCGGAATTCAGTGGAATGAAACTCAATGGTGGAAAAGTTATATTAAGGAAAGCGCGATTAAAGTTGGATAACAAGTGTTTAGCTGGAACAGAAGGACCATTTTCAACAACGAGCAACACAATGGGAGGAAATACTAATTTAGGTACACCTCTCTTGCTTTCACTTCTTTTGCAAATTTAGAGTTGTATCACAAACGATGACATTCTATTTCTATTTATAATTCTATTTAACATTTCAGGATTAACAGGAACTATAAAGTGCGGTGTTTGCGGCGCAGTGCGATTTTATCGGTTTGTGAAACAGGCGCGCAAGTTCGGTATCCACAGTTGTGAATCTTGCCGAAAGTTCATAAGCAAAATGATCAAACGGCAGACGTGCGCCAAATCCTCAAACAATGTTCTTCCTGTTCTTCAGTGTCATAAAGGCGACGGTTTATGTTTAGTTCCGCCTGTGGTGAGGAGCCAGCAGTGGAATCTCATGAGATGCGTTTATAAAGCCAGATGCCCGGCGTGTTGGTTAAAAATGTGTTTGAAATGTTACAACATTCCGCCCGCTCTGAGGACAGGTTTAAACGCATTGTTACCACCATTAATGAGAGATCCTCTGAGTATATCTTTGCCACTCGGTCAGGACGAAGATGGTCAGGGGCAAAAGTTGGGTAAGCTAAGTTGGCCCGCGGAAGATAGCTCGGAAAGAAATTTGTTCAAGTCTGCCATGAGTTGGAGAAATTTCGAAGTGGGACAAAAAACAAGTTATCAGGGTACTGGAGGTTTTTTGTACACAAAGATAGATAAATGTAAATAATAAGTTGCATTTCTTTGAGAGTACATATTTTTTTATATGAATTTACATTGACATGCATTTTGTTGCAGTTGATTCTTCAATGACCATATCGCCCAATAAAAAGCGGAGAAAAAATAATAGAATTAAAGTAAGAAAGAAAATTAAAAACGCAGTGCTCACTTCGTCTACAAGCAACCAGTGTCCGCAACCTCTCAGACAGAGGGTTGAACTGAAAGGGCCAAGAGTCAAGCACGTTTGTAGAAGCGCCAGTGTCGCTCTTGGTCAACCCATTGCAACTTTTCCCTCCGCAGATACGAAAGAAGACAGTGAACATGGCAAAAACATTCCAAAAACAGCGAAGGAACTCGAGAAAGTAGAAAAGAAAGATGAAGTTGCAAAAGAAAGGGAGAAACATAATGAAGATAGTAATTCGAATCAAAACGTTAACGTAACGCAACAATCTTATCCAAAAAGAGGAAAGTCGCAACAAAACGTATCAACGTCGCATTTTCCAGTGGTACGATATTTTTTTTTTCAAGTGTCTTCTTCATTACAAATATGTTTTTCTCTGTGCGTTTCTATATTTTAAATTTTTTTTATCTGCGATTATAGATGTAAAACTTATAATTTTTTATCTTGTTCCTGAAATTTTAATGCAGTCAGAGCTGTAGCGATTTTATAACATATTTATCGCAGATGTCTAAGGCAGCTACGGACAGCTTGTATACAGTCTCTATAGACTTCTGGGAGCAGTACGATCCTTCGGAAATTGGAGCAAAGGGTTTTGCTCTTATTGGTTCCGAGCTATTTCACGTACCCGCTATTTGCTATCTATGTGGAAGCGCTGGGAAAGAGCCAGTAAGTGATGTCAAATTATTTATCGGTCACACATTATGTGTATTATTGAGGACTATCGATGTAAATGTCGTTCTTTGCAGCTGATACACTGTCAGTGCTGTTGCGAGCCATACCACCCCTTCTGTTTGGAACCCAGTGAATGGAGTGCTTGTGCACAACCGAACTGGTGTTGTCCACGATGTACAGTATGTCAGTCCTGTCATCTCAGATCTGGTCCGAAGTTGTCTTGCATTCGTTGTCGTCAGTCGTTTCATCACTCGTGTTTGTCGAAATCCGGCGTTAGTTCGAGGTTGTACAGTCCGGATCGACCCTACGTTTGTCAGAGTTGTATCAAGTGTAAGAGTTGCGGTAGCGAAGGTGTCAGCGTTCACGTGGGCAATTTACCTCTGTGCTCTATGTGTTTTAAGTTAAGACAGCAAGGAAATTATTGTCCTTTGTGTCAGAGATGTTACAACGAAAACGATTATGACACGAAGGTCAGTTATCTTTATCGTGAATCTTGTGTCTCTACTGCAGGAAGATCGTCAATAATTTATATTTCTATTGCAATTGTTTTTAGATGATGGAATGTAACGAGTGTTCCTGTTGGGTACATGCCCGTTGTGAAGGCCTTTCTGATGAGCGTTACCAGATACTTAGTTACCTGCCCGATTCTATCGAATTTACGTGCAGTCAGTGCTCCTCCAACTCGAACTCCGTCTGGAGAAATGCTATAGAAGCCGAGTTGAAGGCGGGATTTATTAGCGTGATAAAATCCTTGAGTAAAAATCGCAAGGTTTGCACGGCTCTTAAATGGAGTCCCAGGAAAGAGTGTCTCTGTAGATCGAATACGAGTATGAGAAAACTTGAATTTTTCGAGGGCAAGAAGGAGGCGAATTACGCAAAGGAAAACGAAGAGTCGGAAGAGAGCAAAGATACAGATTCTAACTCGGATACCAATAATGCCACAAATAAGCCCGATTTGGAAGAACCTACAACGGATACTTCCATTAGAAAAGGTCTACGGCGGCTGCGGCAGAAGTTTTATTTGAAGGAATGTTCGGTCAGGATGAAAAACTGTATTCCGAAAGATTCTCAAGACACTGAGAAAAAAGACCGAACAAATTCGGAGTCGCTGAGTTCATCGAACGACATCATGGAATGCCATTGTTCCGAGCAGCAGATCATCGCGAGACCCTCGCCGACTTTAATGTCCGTAAAACAGAAAGTGACTAACAACGAGTACAAATCTTTGTGGCAGTTTCATTATGATATGGAGCACGTGATCGATCGCGCCGGTTCGAAAGATCTGACGAAAATTTATCACGAGATACTGCAAGAAGTTTTTCCCTGGTTCAATCCCAAAAATCTTGATTGTAGTGACGACAACGACGACATATTAACGCCTTCTAAAAATGTGTGTAAGGATTCCTTTCTGACGATCAGATTCGAGGATCCTAATCTGGAGACATGGAAGGAAGAGTTGATGAAAGCACCAAAAGCAATCGCGGCTAAAACGGCAAATTTGTATAATATTCATTTTGAGGATAGCAGATCGTGTTGTTTGTGCAAAGGTTTGGGCGACGAGATAGAGACGAAGGAAGGCCGGTTGCTGTACTGCGGACAGAACGATTGGGTTCACGCGAATTGTGCGCTGTGGTCGAACGAAGTATTCGAGGAGATTGACGGCTCTCTGCAAAACGTTCATAGTGCCATTTCGAGGGGTCGTTTGATTCGCTGCACCGAGTGCGGGAAAAAGGGCGCCAGTATAGGCTGCTGCGCGAAAAATTGCAGCAATACCTTTCATTTTCCATGCGCGCGAAGCGTTGGACTCGTTTTTAATGACGATAAAACAGTATTTTGCATCTTGCATGCAAACAATTCCACACACAAACCTCTGCAAAGCGAAAACGAGTTCAGTTTAAAGCGGTCGGTATACGTAGAACTGGATCGCAAAAAGAAGAAGTACGTGGAACCCAACAAGGTCAAGGTAATGATAGGTTCCTTGATGATCGACTACTTGGGCACTATTGTTCCTGAATTCTCTGACACAACCGAGAAAGTAATACCGTGCGATTACAAGTGCTCCAGGCTCTACTGGTCCACAATAAATCCTTACAAAATCGTAAGGTATTACGTCAGAACTTACGTGCAGATGCATATTCCGGATGTCGCATCCGACATAGAAAACATTACCATCGATCATAGTAAAGAGCAAGATAGAGAAGAAGTGGACGCGCAGAAGGTTGCATATTTGGATGTTAAACAAACTCTAGATACGCTTATCGATATCGTGTGCAACAAAGAAGTCGATGAGAATTTGGCTGAACAGAACAACACTGATATCTTACCACCGGAATTAAAAGAGGCTATATTCGAGGATTTACCGCACGATCTGTTGGATGGAATTTCGATGCAGGATATCTTTCCAAAAATGTCGTATGAGGATTTTTTAGCTATGGATCTGAAGAATGACAGCTCTTTCACTGCGGATTTGTTTAAGGACGACATGTTACCGTCGGAAGTTGAAGAGACTACGAAACCATCGGAAAGCAAATTATCGAAAATAGATCCGTCCTTGTTAGAATTAGGGACGCACAATGATCTCTGGTTGCGACTGGAGGCAAAGACTGCGGTTCAAGACCTTATGGACGATTTATTCAACTCAAAAAGTCAGAAGCGCAATGGCAGAGAGTTAAAACGGTCCAAATCTGAGGTGATGTCAAACAATCCACTGATCGTCGGTGGTCAGCGACATCATCAACGCTCCTGTAGTCTTACATGGAGCTGCAAACTGGATAACACTCACGGTTCCAACATAAAGAGACGAAAATTTCCTCGAAATCCATCCAGCACCAAGCCGGGCGAAACTGGCCTGATTGTTTTTGATGCGCAAAATGAACGCTCGTCTATGTTTCATGAATTAATGATTCCAGAAAGCATCATGGTTGCCAGAGTGAATAGAGGAAACACGTCTAATATATTGTCCGATTCTATGCGCGAATTGAAATACTGCATCGAAGATTCTGCCGGACTGAATCGTCGTATGTTACCGGAAGCAAAAGAACACAAAAGACTATATTGGCATCCGAGACAACAGCAAGCACGAATAGTACAGGTCGATGGACCATCTGACGCTAACAGCGCAAGTGAGTGTAGTTCACCGGAATATAATGCCGATGAGAAAAATACGAGCTTACATCCGTCCGAATCGATCCCGCAATTGGATGGTATTAATGACGAAGACTCATCCGACACGAGCGAGTCGAGTTCTGAAATAGATTTCAGTTTGTACGCGCGATCCCCGAATTTCTTACACTCGAAGAAAATCTTCGACCTCATCAAGTCGCAGAAGGAAAAGAGCAATAATGACAATCTCGTCTTTGCTCCTCTTCCCAGAAGCACTGTGTATAAGCCTAGCGTTTTATTTAAGAAGAAAAACATCAAGTTGAGCTTGAAGATCCCGCAAGTAGACGGCGCAGGTGATGTCTCGAGCGATGACGAGTGCACTTCATCGCAGCAGGTAGTAGCGCGCGAGAGAATAATCCGTACGTACGAGTCATCACCGATCAAACACATTGACCGACCCGTTACATGTAAGAGATGCTGCTGTACCTATCGCACTCAGGACAGTTACAATCGACACTTGGCTAGCTGCGACATTATGATTACCAGTGACAGTGATTCTGAGACTATGGACAACAAGTTATCACCAGAGTCCAACTTTTCATCGAGCGTCGGTTCGGTGTCGCCGCAGTTTATCACACTTTCGCCGTCCGAGGGTCATACCTTGTCGACCGATTATACAGATATCCAGGCGACATCACCCATAGAGGCATCTGTGCCATCGCCTCATCCGAGCATCCAGATCGAACCGATTGCCCAAGCGATCATAACGCCGCAAATTCATACAGCACACGCCACAGTTGAGACAGTGCACCAAACAGTATTAACGTCCAATGACATGATCGTGCAGACTCAATACACCCGCAGAACTACCACTCTGCCAAATCCAACAGTATTACCTCCTCAGGAGAGCACGGTACAGATAACAGAGATTACAGACCCGCCGTCCGTTTCTAGCGATTCCAATATCACAGCGCATAGGATAGTAAACACACCGATGAGCTCGCCAGATAGTACGAGTTCACAGACCGCCCGTACTCCGGAAATGTCCGTTTTTTCGTCAATGAGTGTGCAGACCCCACACGAGTCCGCACAGATGCCCGCGCAGGTTGTTCGAGCGAGCCCCAAGACTAAGAATCCTAGAGTGACTAAATCCAAGACCAAAAGTGTCAAGCCGCAGCAACAACACATCGTGAAAAATGTCGTGCAATCGACACCGCAGAACATCACGCATACAAGATTTCAGCCAGCACCTGCGATCCAGAGCGGCGCAGCGCCGATCATTCAGTTACAGCAAACCACCACTCAGAGACCAACAGTAATACTCCAGCAAGTGGCATCACCGGGAATCGTGTCTGCTTATGTGGAAACATTACAACAACAATCCGGACAGAACTTGCAGTACATCACGACGATCGGCGGAGGACAGCATGAGACTGGTTTCAAGCCGCAATTGATCGCCACAAATCCTCTGATGCCGGGCACCTATATACAAGCACCGTCTGCGGACAACCTGCTAACGCTGCAAAACGGCGGAATATCCATACTACCAAGCGTGCAGATTGCGCAGACGCAGCCTACGGTGTTAGGTACCATCATACAGCAGCAACCCAGCGCGATTCAATGCGGCGTGATATCGTCGGAACAGCTACTACTGAGCTCTGCACCTACTCTAGAAATGTTTGCCGATCCGAGCGGCGGTATGTTTGTTTCGAATCAACCAATGTATTACGGCCTGGAAACGATTGTTAGCAACACGGTGATGTCGTCTAGTCAGTTTATGGCCGGCGCAGTGCCACAGGTGTTGGCCAGTAGTTACCAGACGACAACGCAGGTGTTTCAGGCGTCCAAGCTAATGGAACCTATCGTAGATGTGCAGGCTGTGCCGGGTGTACCTACGATGACAACAGTACAGACAGTACAGAATGTGTCGGGAATGCCAAACGTGCCTAGCGTTCAGAATATAACTGGCGTTCCTAACATAGCCAGCATACCTAATGTGGCCAACGTGGCCAACGTAGCCAACGTGGCCAATGTGGCCAACGTGGCCAACGTGGCCAACATGACCAACGTAGCCAACGTGACCAACGTGGCTAATGTGGCTAACGTAACCAATGTAGCCAACGTGCCGGCAGTGCCTGGTGGTTACGTAGTGGTAAATCAACCAGCGCCACCACCACCACCACCACCACTACCACCAGCACCAGTAACAGTATCCGCTCCGACACCAACACCAGCGCCTGCACCACCACTACCGGCACCACCACCGCCACCGCCAACGGAACCAATTGCGGCATCACCACAGATCAATATTTCTGTCGCGCCACAAGATCAAGCTTTTGGTAACGTCACGTGCAACACTGTGTCATCAGTACCATGTCAAAGTACAATTGTAGAACAACCGATAACATCAATGATTCAAGTGGCAAACGTGTGCCCGTCCAACGTTCACAGTGTGGCTACAGTTTCTGCGACGCCGTCAAGAATAGCATCACCCACGAAGTTGTCACCGCCACCGTCGAGTGCGATACCGACAATACCACGTGTTGCCGTACGACCCAGTCCAGCCGCGCATTCGATCACACCGTTGAATCAAGGAACAGCTTGGAAGATCACCGAATCACTGTTTGGCACTGATCAACTGATGAACAACAGTGTGCGGCCGTACTTCGATTCGAAACATGTCTCAGAAAATACCAGTATGATCAAATCTAGCATATCATCGTCCAAAATATCGCCTCTACCGAATCATTATATCACGCAAAGGAATCTATCTGTAAATAACAAACCGAATCACAATATAAATAATAATGTCCATAAAAGTTACAACGGCAGCATTGCACCGAGTTCCAACTGCACAAATACAAATGTAAGTAGCAACAATGTAGCCGTTGTCACTAACGCCGTAAGTTCTACGCTGAATAAGATCTCGATGCCGATGAGCAACAGCATGCCGACCAGTCGACCTATGAACAGGGTACTACCGATGCAAGCCGTAACACCGAAACAAGACCCAGCGAAGAAAGACGAGTTGGTGATTGAAGAACCGACCAAACCTTTAATCAAACCAGCCGAGCCGGAAATCGTGGAATCGAAGAAAACTTTCGAAGAAATAGTGCCGATCAAGAAATCCGAAGCTACACTTAACATCAACGATGGTTTTAAATTGAAAACGGAAACGATAGAGAAAGTGAAAGAGAATTTTAAGCTTGAGCTCGACAAGGAAAAGAAACTTCAGAATACGTCGTTAAAAATAGTGTTACAAAAACAGTTGCAGGATGGCTCTTATAAGATAACACGCAACATGAAAGCTGTCGCACAGAGCAAAAAAGTGCCGCAGGTGACATCCGTAGAAATACTGCCGTCAAAACAGGCAGGACCTCAAATCGCGTCTCTACAATTGCTACCAATCAAAACATTCACGCTCAAGACGAATAAGATCGAAGACAAGGTAAAGCCCGCGGAGACGAAGGTGAATCTACTCAAGACAAAGACGCCGCCTGTGGCTGTGAAGAAACCCAGAATAGTAGCAAAATCTATCAGATCGGTGCGAAGCAGTCCGCAACAGAATACACATCAGGCGCAGAAGAACAGCCCGAAGGGGCCGATTTTAATGTATGAGGTCAAATCGCAGGATGGCTTTGTTCATACAGCCTCGTCTATGGCTGAGGTATGGGAAACAGTTTTCCAAGCGGTTCAAAAAGCTCGCAAGGTTCACAATCTACCTCCTCTGCCTCATAATACTTTGTCCGAGAGTCTTGGTCTGGATAACAACGCCACCGTCTACCTAGTCGAGCAATTACCAGGTGTCAACAGGTGTACCAAATATAAGCCCAAATTCTACACACAGACACCACCAAAACCTGGCGAGATAGAGAACGAACTGCCTGCAGTGTGTGATAACGGAGCGGCTCGAGCAGAGCCTTTCAAGGGCAGAAAAGTACATGATATGTTTAGTTGGTTGGCATCACAGCATAGGCAACAACCCAAGATGATTGCCATATCGGAGGCAGAGTCCAGGTAAAATTCATAGATTTGTGTTAGTTGAAATTTAATCTGAGGATTGATTTTTAGCTAGGCTTGAAAACACACTGGATTGTTATAATCATAAGTAATGTTTCAGACGAGCCGCGAGTACCAATCTGCCGATGGCAATGCGCTTTAGGATACTTAAAGAAACATCAAAAGAATCTGTTGGCGTATATCATTCCCATATACATGGTAGAGGACTATTTTGTTTAAGAGATATCGAGGCTGGTGAAATGGTTATTGAATACGCTGGTGAAGTAAGTACCGAGACACTATTTTATTAGTTTTTTTTTTTTAATTATTAAAAATTATATTTTTTTTAATTACTATTGTGGAATATATTACTATTTAAATTAATTATCTTTAGGTTATTAGATCTTCTTTAACTGACAAACGAGAAAAGTACTATGATAGCAAGAATATAGGCTGTTATATGTTTAAAATCGATGATCATCTTGTTGTTGACGCTACTATGAAAGGAAATGCAGCTAGATTTATCAATCATTCATGCGAGGTATGGATTACATCTCCTTGATTTTTGTTGATATAAAACTTAAAACCTAATAATATAAAGTGACAAATTCTAATGTGATTTGTGTATGTAATTAAGGTTCTTTTTACACAATGAACACGTGTTGCATAAAAATGTATGTTTTACAGCCGAACTGTTACTCGCGAGTGGTAGACATTCTAGGTAAGAAACACATACTAATCTTCGCTCTTCGCCGCATTATTCAAGGGGAAGAGTTGACGTACGACTACAAATTCCCATTTGAGGATATCAAGATCCCTTGTACTTGTGGTTCCCGCAGATGTCGCAAATACCTCAATTGAGACTGCATATACAGCTTATCCTAAGCAACCGAAGAGACCGACGACACAGAGATAAAATATTGTGCTATATAATTGCGCGCGCTTTCAAATAGGATTCATTTTGTTGAACGTTGTTCATTTTACTCATTATCAAACTATTTTCAGAGATCGCAGCTTTTTATTACTCTATAAAAAAAGAATATAGATTATACATTTTAAATATTAGAAAAAAACCAGATATATAATAACGCGAAAGAGCACGGCGGTTACGAAAATGTTACTTTAGACAGCTACGTTGTGTAGTTGATTTTAACGGAGGTCTATACACACTTATACCTATAGCAATAAACGATTCAAGTATGTCCCGCTTTCGTATCCAAAACGTAAAAGTCGTGCGTAGACTAACGCGCTTTAGACTTTTGAAAGTGTTATTTTATTCACGCCTGTGCTTTCTTGCACGACTTTTAGACTATCTATTATCTATTATTGAGGCTTAAGTGTACAAGTTATCTTACACTTTACACTAAATGCTAGTGTCCCTCAGTTGGCATCATTTTTTATTTTTTAATATCTCGCACGATATGAGGATCTTGACCATTTTTATCGAATTTGAAAAATTTCCCTGACGGTGGATTGCAATGAACGAAAAAAAAGATTGTGTCACGCGACGGAGGTCGACGAGAAAAGTCGCGTTTTCGATAATAGCTTCTTTCGAGAAATATCGATTCTTTTGAGTATGTCACAAAAAGTAAAAAAAATAACTTACATATAGTGTACAAAACGATCTTATATAAAAGCGAATGAACATAATATTACTATAAAAAATTGTATATTTAAATGTGATTTGTGTACATTTAAATTTAGTGTATAGTGTATGACTAACTTTGTGACATCTCATGTCTGCTGTAGGGCCAGATTTCAAATGTTTTTTGTAAAATATGTAATTGTTAGAAACTAGATATATATCGTCTTTGATGTAAGGACAGCAAACCAGTTTTAACTTAAGTTAGGAATGTAGGCATTAAGAAGAAGAAAGAGAATGGCAAGTGAGAACAGTCTCCTATAGCAGGACATTGTTCGAAGGTGTACCTACTTTGGCAGACATTGATACGAGATTCTATTATTTATGTATAATATCATGTAAAATTGGTAAAAAATGTCTATATTTTACAGATCATGTTTTCAGCTGTTCTTTAGTAATGAACAGAACAAGATTTTTTTCTTATTTTTCTTTTTGAGATGTTGCACTTATATGATTGTGCTTCCACTTTGACAGTGTTCACGATTATCTTTATCATCTGATCTTTAATGTCTGAATTTCCGCCCTCTCTCTACGAGGATAATACGTTTTGTTTAATATGTATTTTAATAGAGGCGTCAAACAGTTTAAAGATGCTTTCAAATAAGATTTCGAGAAGTTCGTTTATCTTGGACGAAAAAGATTTATGCATGGTTTGAGATATAAACGTCTCTGGGAAAAACGCTCCCGGTGTATGTTTGTGATACTTTCCTATAATAGGAGATATTAGAGATGCTTTTATAGGAATATACTTTACAAATTTCACAGAGAAAGATATCGTGTATTTCCATATACCAATACCTTTCTGTGAAGTCCAATTTTGCCTTACTTTAATGTATTTACGCTTTCACCCGGTGATAGATTTAGATATATTTACGCGAATATGATATTTTATATTCAAAAAAAAAAAAAAAAAACTGATAGATTCGCAAAAAAGAAAGAAAAACGGCGTTTTCACAACGCCTTCTGAGAAACTACCGTAACGTATAATTAGCGCGACTAATAATCAATTTCTGCCGAGGTGGTAGTCCCTTAAATTTTTGGTGCTCCATGGACACCGTTAAGTGCACTTTTTATGAAAAAAAGGCCTAGGAGTAAGAGATAGTAGGTTGCAATGCGGAAGTGTTTGATAATAATAAGAAAAGCGTTATACGGAAAAATATTGATCGCGAATTATTTAAAGAGGTAATATAAAGGAAGAGTGATGTGGAAGGAGCATTATTTGAGCACGCAAATAATATTTAAGCTGCGCATAGACCAGGCGCAATATTGTTGATATCACGTACTGACAACACGTCGTATCTTACTTTTTTTTGTCGGCATGGCGACAACGATACGAAGTGTTTGTTATAACTTATGTTGCCAACAACGTTGCGTTGGTCTGCACGCATCTTTAATCGACGTGCAGCGATTTTAATCGGCCTGGTTTGGTACAAAGTGTGCGTATGCTCTGAGTTGTAAAAAGTTATAAAAAGAAAAAAAACGGGAAAACGCGAACTTGTTCTGGTCACGTAAAATTGCCATTTTTTTAAGATATTTTTTGTGAATCTTTTTTTGTAATATTACGATAATACAGATAATTAATAACTATTATTGGAAGAAGAATATTGTTAATATAATAATAATATTAATTTTAATCTGTACATGAAAAAATAATACGCGCGACTAGTAAGTATGTGTGGTAACTTACTTGAAAATATAATAACAATGTTAGATATTTTATTGATATTTATTGATTATACGAATATGATGAATCACATTGACATGATAAGATATAACAACAAATTAGGTTATTGTCTTTTGATTTCTATAATAATCAAGCAAACGCGTATCTTTACAATTCGATCTATTACAGCCTCTTGACCGTTATGCCAGTGTCATATGAATATTATTTCGGATTTTACAAAAGTGTATACTCTATAAGCATACACATACCATGTAACACGATTTTTACATTGCTCTACTTTATTATATTTGCTACAAGCCATTTATCATTGTACGAGTTTGGTTTTTTTTTTTTTGCAATCGTCAGCGTATTAAATCATCAAGATTATATTATCTCCTATCGTATTATTATTTTGTATATTACCGATACTTTTGTCAAGTACCCTACACGAGTACTCCGGCAGAAAACAATGTGGAATAAGTTTGAACGTGTGTTTGTAACGAGAAAAAAGCGTGAGAGAAAAAAAACAAACAGAATTTCTATTTATCTCTTGATAATTCTTGCCTGACAAATTCGAACGGATGTCTGTCGGGTACTTTCTGGAACATACTCTGTGTCTTTTTAAACTACTCCTTAAACTGCGTAGAGAATGCGTACGAATCTCCTTAGTATTATACATCCAGCCTTCAATATTATTATTATTATTGTCGCTATTAATTATAATCTATATATATATATATATATATATATATATATATCTATATCTATATATATATATCTATATATATATCTATATATACACATCACAAAAAAAGAAGAAAGAGAGAGAGAAAGCATAATACATCACTACTCAAGTCACTCGTATATTTGGGCACATTGAGCACCGTTTGTTTACTACACTCATCAGCACTTCTAAAAACAAATAACGTTGCGTGTTAATATGACGAACATCCGAAAAAAAAAACGGTACGATAAATATAGTCTAACAGTAATAAAAAAAAACAAAAAAAAACTAATGTATAGATGTAATAGGTAGATCGTTTCTCTCCGACTCTTACGCATGTTTTACCTTTTCAACAGACGAAGTTTTACAGACGAATTCGCCCCGCATGACGATTTGAACAGATGTTGCGTTAAAATCGAGTGATTGAGTTATTTCGCAGAAATGATGAGTATGCAGCGCGCGTATATTACAACGCAACGCAATTTTGGCGCATCACGTTAATTAAATGATCTCTCAACAAAAAAAAAAAAAAACAAAAACAAAAGTCTGGCGATTTCGTCTCTTTGTGTGCTTCGAGTTTTTTCCAAGAAAAATAACGAAAAGAAAAAAACAGATTAAAATATTCTTATATACAACTCTCTTAAGAAATTAAAAAAAAAAAAAAGAAAAATTGAAATATAATGAAAAACGCTTCTTAAGACGTGTATAAAAAACCTATTATTCTAACGTTTAAACAGAGTGTAGAATTTTTAAAATATTAATACTTGTTTAAAAGAAACGGAAGAGGGAAAAGATGAATAATTATTGACAAAAAAAACTCGATGACGGAATGAAAGAAAAAAAGAAAAATTGAAAAAATTGTCTGTGATTATCAGTCATAATAATCTTTAGGTCAACATATTTTTTAGAGAATATTTTTTAGGAAATTACAAAATTTATGATATATCCCTATTATTGATATGATATTGGATCAAACATGCTACGCATAATAATATTAAAAGTGAAATTGAAAAAAAAAAAAGATAAACTGTAAAAGTTGCAAACTGTTTAAAAATAGAATTACAGATAGTTGAGATTCGATGGCTGTTGTAAAATATTCAGTGTTTGGACAAATAATTATATTAAAAACTATTTATAACTAATATATCGAAGTACGGTAATATTATTATATCGCATATTACAGTAGCGTTTTTATCCCTCCTTGTGTTTGCATATTTATGACGGACATATGGGTTATAGAGAGAAAGAGAAAGAGAGAGAAAGAAAACGAGAATTTTGATAAAGATTCAATCGTGTGTGTAAAATTGATTAATTGAAACGAATGAAAATAAACGAAGTTTTGCGGAAACGAATCGGGGGGGACGACGACGGAAGGAATAAGAGGGCATTTGCCACACGTTTGTTGCGTGTAAATTGTCGTTATTGATCCATCTATTTATCGTAGAGGACTTATGAAGTTTAATCGTAATATCTACATTAATTAGAAAAGGTACGCGTACCGCATAGAGAACACACATAGCCGCTTTCATCACAGACACTCACATACAAACATTCACACACAAATATATGCCCATGTTTTGTAATTAAATGTTTTGTTAGTATATTATACGAGAAATTAACAAAATAAAAACACAAGTGAAAACACATGAGAGAAATGTATTATTGATTATTTTGTAAGCACTTTATTCTTTTGTGCGCGTGTGTACGTGTGTGTGTATGAAAACGTATTAAATTATGTCATAAAAATATTTTTTTGCGTAGGATATATTTCCACATTATATTTTTTATGTCACAATTTTGTTAAATTTAAAACAAAATTAGAAAAATTTGTTTTTTTGGTTTTTTGTAGGATATTTATAGGAAGAAATTTAGAGACAATTATGTGATTCTTGCGATTGTTGCCTTTTAGTTTTTTTAAAATACTTTGGAAGAGAAAAAACCTAGTTTCTATACGCAATAAAACAGAAAACCGCTACATCATTGTCTCACTTATGAGAATATATGAAATTACGAGTCTCTTTCAAGGAGAGCATCTCTAAAAATATATGCGAAACGCACATTGTCCGTTCTCTCGATATTTCACCGTGATTGCAACGGTGCGTCTCAAAACACCGCACGCAGCTACATAAAATCTCGCGCGGTCGCGAGTTCGTTATATCTCGTTAATTTTAAATATCGAGGCAATTATATATATATATATATATGTATATAAGTTGCGAGACACAAAGCGGCCAATCTTATCTCGCTTTGTCTGTTCCCACGAGCGTCAGCGAGCGTACGCGACGAGCAGCAGTGCATTTCGATCCGACGATGCAACCCATCGTTAAATCGCGCGTTATGGGTCACGCTTCTTCCACGTGTGAGAATTTTTCGCGCACGTACCGTACACAATGCATTGATAACATCTGACGTACGTACTTGTATATCTTTTTTATCTTAGTTAAATTTCTTTATTAACATGTGAGGATCGAGTGTGACTTTTCATTTGCATATAATCGTTTGACTTAACTAAATCCAAAAAAAATAAAATCGATGTATGAATCGATATACGAATCGAGTGTCATAAAATATCTACGTAAGATAAGAATGCTAACGCACCGCGCGGCGCATCACACTGATGCATTCCGTGAAATGTACTTGCGTGCGTACGCACGTATGGCTGAGTCATGCGCGGGCAACCACAATGCGAGCTACAACACAGCCAGCGCGGTGCGTCTCTTCCACAATTGAGAATTTTATGCGTAAGTCCGCGTGTGTTGCGTAAGTACGCGTACATTGCGGAGCAATAGATCGATTCCGCGAAAGGAGAAATTCCTCCCACTGTGCGCCGTTTATTTTTCAGCAGCTGTTCCCGATATATCGGTCGGCTGCCGCTGAGGTGAAACGGCGCATAAACGGAGGAACTTTCTTCCCCTATCGTAGCACGATTCTGCGCCGGTCAGTGTACGTACGCGCGCGTTACGTGAGGGTTGAGTCATGCGCAAATCAGCGCAAACCACGCGCATCAGAGAGCACGCATTACGATCGTAATGCAAACAGCGCATCTCTCCGAGAACGCACACGTCATCACACGCATTTATGCGTGAAATTTACATTCCATCAGGTTCAGCATGAGACACGTTTACACGAGCATAATTACCCATTATCACTCCTTTTCTGTAAATAAACAAGATACATCTCAATAGAATTGACAAGTACATGTATGATAATAATTTTCATTTTTAAACAAACAGCTGCTCTAATTTCGAAATACGCGCGCGCTCACGCTCAATCTTCAAATTCTTTAAATAATCCTCAATATACATTTCAGATTTTTTTATAAACGATAAATCTATATAGTTTGTCCACGCAAACCGGCAATCTATTTATAAGTCGTGGATTCATGAATTTGCGAATCCTCGCTATATTTTTATCTTTTTGCATTTTCGGTCTTCTCTCTTCTGTTTCTTTTCATCTTTTTCCGACGCTCGTAATTAGGAATTAGTCAAATTTGTAGAAATGAAAGTAATGCACCGTGCCGTATACAATGTCAACACACGCGTCCGTACGTCAAAGGTCTCTCTCCATCTCTTTTTCTCTCTCTCATTTTTCCTCGAGCAATCGCTCGTTCTTACGTCACGATTTCTCCCTTCGCACTCGCTCGCGCACGCAATCGAATCTCGAATCTCGTTCTCGAAAGCGCGGTTTGCGATTGCGAACGAGCGAACAGACGCGCGCGCGCGCGCGCGTGCGTTCGTTTCCGCGGAACAGTGAATAACCTCTCGTTATTTTGTTCGTCCTCGTCGTTCTCACGTACGTACCTATCCGTGCATACACCGAGCACTCGGAGAACCGGGTTGCCATCCTCTCCCTCCTCTCTTCTGCCTATCCTTGTTGTGTTGCGTCCTGCCGCGCGTTTTCTCTTACGATTTCAAGAAAACCCAACATATGACTCTCGCCGCGCTCCCTCATCATTCTCTCTCTCTCTCTCTCTCTCTCTCTCTTTCTCTCTCTGCTCGACGCACCTTCAATTCCATCGCGTGTTCTTTTCGCTAACGAAAGTACGCGTGTCCTCTCGCCCCTCTCTTTCAGAACCTTTCCTTCGACGGGCTCTGCCCCTTCTGCTATCCTTTTGTTTCTCTCCTCCTTCTTCCACAATGTATTCATACTTTCAGGAACGTGATTGCAGATGCTGCTGAGATTCGAAAAAAATTTTTTTCTGCAGCGCGTTCGATTTTATTACGCTGAAAAATAATACAATCTTAGCATCACACGCGTCACGTGATGTAATAACGAGAGAGATTTATATCGTGTTCTTTACACGTTCATAAATTGAAAGTTTATTTGTGCTTGTTGCTCGTTAAAAATCTATGGATAGTCTTTTTATTGTCACAAAAAAAAAAAAAACAGTAAACATTTGTAAGCGAATGACATCAGCGCGATAAGAAGTAATTTAATATATGATAGCATGAGAGATCACGTACCGCACAGCTGCAGACATTGTCCATCTGTTCTCTAATTCCGTGTACGAAGCTGTTACGTGATTTTCGGTAACGAAAACGTGCATTCGTAAAGAAGCAGCGCCCACATACCGACGTAATTTATATATACGTCACTGTTCCGTGGGCAGCGAGCGACGAGGTGTTAGTCACCTCAAGGACGTTTGTTGTAATTAGGATAGGTCGGTCGGTCCGCATCGGTGCAACGAAGAAAGAACACTTTGGTGCGGAGTGGAAGAGTGGTTACCGCGACGAAGGAGAAAAGAGCGAGGACGCGAACGCGCGCGAGAAAGAGAGCGAGCAGGGGGGAAATACTGAAAGAGATGGTCGTGCACTTCAAGGTACATAGTTATATACATATGTGCAGAAACGCATATCGTGCAAGACCGCGTGGAAAGGAGAGAGAGGAAGACATCGAATGACCAACGGGGAGCACGAGCGGAGGAAAGGAGCGTGCGCACGCGCAGAGGGAGAAAGAGACAGGTTTGTTTTGATATAGGAAAGAAACGCGGGCGCGAAAGAGAGGGACAATTGAACGCGTAAACGCAACGAGCGACGAGGACAACGAATGAGTGGAATGAGAAAAGTGAGCGAGCGCGAACGGAGACGGTGCACGAGAGACTGAACGGAGCAAATGAAAAAGAGAGAGAGAGAGAGAGGAAGGAGAGCCTGAAACGAACACGTAGCGGTGGGGAGAAGTACCGAGCGCGGCGAGAAGCGGCGAACGGGGAGAGCTGCGCCGGTGCCATAAGCATCTGTAAATGGCGCCTAGCCGCGAGCGTCGGCACGTCGCGGACTCCTCTCCCGTTCTCGCGATATTACTCGCGATAGTCGTGTGAGAGCGGGGCTTCTCGCGCGGGATTACGGGCGTTAAACGTATTTTGGTTCCGGTGGCAAAACTGTGGCATATTAGGTGTGTCGTGCGTAACATATCACCTTCCTCCTGCTGTTCCACTGCCGCTCGCTCCTCTCTTCTCCCTGCCCCACCTTCCCTATTTTATTCACTACTTCGGCCCGTCCATCGTCATTCGCGCGCGCGTCCCTCCTCTCGCCCCGCGCAACGTGTCTTGCGCGCGTTTGCTGGTGTTTCACCGCGAACCAGGCAATCGTGGCTCTCTTCTTGGTGTGTGCGCGTCAATGCTCAGTGGCGCCCTTCGTCGAATTCGCGTGCAGGCAACATGGAGGAAGGTGCGATGGTGCTACGATAGTGGTTTCCAAGCGAGTAGAGTGCTACGCTACGACAGCAGCGCCGTCACGCTGCCCAAAACGACGAGTGTATCGGCTCCTATCGTCTGCTGTTACACCTCCACCGCCTCCTCCACCTCGACCGCCGTTTCCTCTACCTTCTCCTCCACCTTCTCCTTTTCCTTCTCCTTCTTTTGCTCTCCGGCTGTTTCTTCTTTCTTCTTTTCTTCCTCCTTCCTTCCTTCTTTCCTTCCTTAGCACGACGACGACGACGACGACGGCGGCAGCAGCAGCGACGACAACTCAACGCGCCGGTCGTTCTTTCGTCTTTGTTCGGATCGGCGATCTCGTTGCTACGAAGTTTACAGGTAAAGAATGTTGTTTCAGGAACTTGAGAATATCTGAAACAAGAACACACTTGCATTCTCTTTTTTCTCTCCCTTTTATTGCAGGACGTCTATATTCTCGAAATACTTATTGAAATGATAAAAAAAATCGATTTATTCACATTGTGAGACGCGATTTTTATCTTTTATGAATTGCGCTACGTTACGCGAAAGAACCATTTTTCTAGAGATTTTATGTATTGTTTGTCCCCAAAGAGAGAATTAATGTAATCGTCAAAAAATCAACCTGCAATTATGATCTTCGTTAATTATCACGACGATTCCATTTCGTAAAACCCAACACTTTTCTGAGAAGAGGAGGAAACTGTTGTAATCTAAACAGGACCTTATCTCTCTGGTACGAAAAAAAAAAAACTTGTTTGTCGTATCCTGTTTGACTGGCGAGCTTTCAAAAATAGGTCATTGTGGTTCCTAGATTGTTTGAAGTTTTTAACAATGACAAATAAACACACGTTGTGCTACCTTGAAAGTAACAGAAACTCTTGTACGATTAGGACGACAAAGCGTACTCACACACATACACACACATATTGTCAATATACTGTACATGTGTCACTACAAGTATCAGACCCAAACAACACAAGTGATAAAAGGAAAATTCGTAACTTACAGAATAAATCGTGTTTCGACACACACACACACATTGACGAAAATTACATAAACAAAATTATTCGTAATCTAAAATGAATATATTTAATTTGTTTTTTTGTACATTTAATTCACACATATATACTTAGTTAACTGTGCGTGACTTTATGTAACTTAATTCTTCTTTTACAAGACACACATGTACATATATATTTGCACAGCTGTGAGAACTCTCGGTATCTAATAAGTTAGAAAATTATAAAATTACATTTTTTCTCTCACTTTCATTGATCTCTTGCGTTTGGAAGAGTATTTTTTTTTTCCACCCGAAAGCGCTCAATAAATAATACTCTTTCTTTCTCACACACACACACACTTGTTACAATTTCATCACAAGTAAGTACAGAAGTAAGATCGCTAGATAGAGGGACAAATCGTTCGGGATTCTTGTCGGATTTCATCAAGTTCATCACGGACTCGCGTTTTCTCGCGCGAGTTGTTCATCTCTCGGGAGTCGCACGACGATAATACATCCGCGCGAATCGATACGCCACTTTGGCTAGTTACGCTGACTCGTTCTCTTTAACGTGCATCAATAAGAGAATTCGGGAAATGTTTCGCTTGTTAAATATACGATGTGCGATCGCGACGCGGTGGTGAACCGTTTCGTGTGTGTATTTTCTCGAGAATCCTCGACTCTCCCATGTTTCCATCCTGTCCCCCGTCGCACATAGACTAGAATTTGCCTAATGTACGAGCAGCAACAAAATTATTTTCCCTTCCCCTCTCGTTATTTTGTACAAACATGTTTTCTCTCGTTCCATAATTAACTTAATATGATCGCCACGTTGTTACACTATTTTACCAGTGTACTTGCATTTTTGTGCGTATCACAAATTCTGAAAAATGTCACATGTGTTTCCGCGGCCGTAATTAAAACGTAGCTTCCTAAAACAAAAACAAAAAAACGGAATCGTCAGATCGTGATCGTTAGGGAGAGGCGCGAGTTCTTTGTTTGTAGGAGATGAAGCGACGAATCATCCATTCGAGTTGTCGCGCTGATCGAAACGCTTGTTAAATCTATATCTCGGTTACACTCGGTTGAAAATCGTCAATTAAAAAATGGGCGATCTCCGAGAAAAACGGCGAACATGTGCGCCCCGCGTGTTCCGGATAAAATCGAAAGGGAAAGGGAAGCGTCTTACGTCGATCGTGTTGCACGCGGCGGGTACATATATATATATAGTGTAAACTCTCGAGTAGGTAAAACTCGGCTGATTCCTTTCGTTGAATTAAGAAATCGTTTGGAATAAGCTCGTGCACGACTGACGCAAGTGATTTTTTTTCTTTTCGTTGAGGCGCATTGGCTCGGTTCGATATTGTGTCATACGTGTACCGGAACAAAGAGGAAGGGAAGAGGGTGTAGAAAAAAAAAAAATAAAAATAAAAACAAGTAATCTCCTTCGTGGAGTAGTCTGAAGGCGTTGGTGAAAATGCAATTAGGCTCCGCCGCGTTACGCACGGCTGACGTAAAACCACACGCGGTGCGTACGAGTGCGTGCGTGCGTGCTTGCGTGCTTGCTTGCTTGCTTGCTTGCTTGCTTGCTTGCTTGCTTGCTTGCTTGTTCGCTCGCCTGCAATACGAATAAAATTCGAAATGCCCGGCAGAGAGTATACGGAATCTACTTTGAAAATAGACGTCGGCCACGAAGGTAGACGACCGTCGGAATCGTTTTAATCAACCGTCGACATAAATACTCGCGGATCGTTATCCGTCTGCGGTCTCGTTTCGCGGTTCGCCTCATATCGCTGCGCGTATGCGCCGCAATGCACCTTAACGTATTAAGTCGTTCGCTAATTGCGCGTAAACGCTCTGGATTAGGTTACTTCTTTGAGGCTTTTCCGCGAATAGCTTGGAGGTGAAAGGTACCTCAGAAAGGTTATTTCTTTTTTTTTTTTTTTTGTCAATCACGGATAGATAGAAATATACGCGATTTTATTGTGTCATTTTTCGAATAATTTTCGTAATTACAATAAAATTTGCGCGCAGTTTCTGAACACAGCTAAAGCGGAAAAGTAAAGAATTATTTTTCTCCTTTATAGCGTTCAAATAATTTTTATTAATAACTTGGATTTTCTCAACCGCTTTTACGTCTCAGAACGGAATACTTTATTATATTAGAGATGAAAGATCGATTTTTCATCTCTATCTCATCGAGAAAATTTTGCGCCGAGAAAAGTGTAAAAAAACACCGTGGCCCGTCTGTTTGTGAGAGTGTGTGTCCATACAACGTGCTCGCGCACGCGTGCGCGACCCGTAGAAACCTGTTTCTCCGTGACAAGTTATTTGAATCGCGGGCGATCCTCGTCGCAGGTTTAATTTCTGCATCGAGCGTGCTGGCGCATGCGTCACGACACAGCTCCTCTGCTATTCTCACCGAATAATTTACAGCACGTGAGCTCCACGGGATCGAACGCGTTTATGAGAGTCCGACCCAGGCATTGCGGATGAATCAGAGAGGGAGAGAGAAATAGAGAATAACGCGCGGCAAGTACGTCAAGCAGGAAAGTTAAGCTCTAACTCTTTAACACTAAACGTCATGATCATCTCTTCGTGCCAATGAGCACGTACGTCTTGTGTGTGTGTATATATATATACGTTGGTACAAAGGATTCGCAGCACAGAAAGAATCGTCGCTGATATTTTGCGGAAAAATTACCTCATTAGTGCTAATTACAACGTATTTCAGTTTTTTCAATAATGCTTAAATGAGTTGCGCGCAAAAATAGCTTCACCGACACGTTTTCTTCTTTTATACATTTATGTGTTTCACACTTGTATCATATTTTGCACTATTCAATAATATTAAAGATAAAAAAATAGAAATTGCGTGTAGAAATGAATAATATAACGTTGTTGAGCGCGTGTATTACGCCCGTCTTTATATAAAGTATATATATACAGCGTTTCGTAAATACGAATCGCGTAAGCGCATGGGATCTTGATTCATCGGTGAACAAAAGAACTTTCGCTGTGCACGGGTCACCGATGCAACACGCGCGCGAGCGATGAACTAGATGGGCGCGCAATCATCGTCGCGCGCGGTGTAAAATCGGCGACTTTGACGCACCGCGAAAGAGAGATCTCTGCGAAATCGAAGCTTCCCGAAACAAGACATTACTTGTCAGTTGCCCCGGTATTGTCTCGAATACTCCGGTGAAACAATAGTCTTTCAAGGAGCATTATATAGTAGTTCCTATCCGAGACAATCAATGTGTCATTCTCCGCGTTTTGTGCAGAGATAAGCGTGTGCGAACATTCCACCTAAATACTTGAA